>CM066341.1:9015512-9273012 GCA_033807585.1 Hydrophis major
TTTTATTTTATGTACACTGAGAGCATTTGCACCAAGACAAATTCCTTGTGTCCAATCACACTTGGCCAATAAAGAATTCTGTTCTATTCTATTCTATTCTATTCTATTCTATTCTATTCTCTATTTTATTCTAATTCTATTCTATTCTTTGTTCTATTTGATTCTTTATTCTATTCTATTCTATTCTCTATTTTATTCTAATTCTATTCTATTCTTTGTTCTATTCAATTCTTTATTCTATTCAATTCTCTATTTTATTCTAATTCTATTCTATTCTATTCTATTCTTTATTCTATTCTATTAAACATTCCATTATTCTATTCTATTTTCTATTCTATTCTATTCTACTCTACTCTACTCTACTCTACTCTACTCTACTCTACTCTACTCTACTCTACTCTATACTCTACTCCACTCCACTCCACTCCACTCCTCTTCTATTCTATTCTATTCTATTCTATTCTATTCTATTCTATTCTATTCTATTCTATTCTATTCTTTATTCTATTCTATTCAACATTCCGTTATTCTACTCTACTCTACTCTACTCTACTCTACTCTACTCTACTCTACTCTACTCTACTCCACTCCACTCCACTCCACTCTACTCTACTCTATTCTATTACTATTAAGCCTGAGAACACTCTGCCACACGATCCAATTGTGGTTCCAATTTCTGACCTGGCCAGTAGACGGTGATAGAGGCCCAGGAAATGCCAGCCAGAAAAGTTCAGCTTTGCCCTGGCCAAGTGGATGAAAGGCTGTCCTGGATTCCTTTGTTCCTTAAGTATAGCAGGAGTTTCATACCATGCTGTTATTTCCAGGTGATGACAACATTGGTTAGGCCAGGCTTGCTCTCTACAGTCTCCTCCTATAGGTCAAGCTCGGCCTGATCTTGGAGCCTTTCTCAGCCCTGCCAGTTGGCATCTGCCTAAATCAGGTGGGCAGGAGTGGAGCTGCAGACTCAGCCCTGTGGTGCCCCAAAAAACCCAAGAGGCTCTTTGTTCAAAAATTCAGACTGGGGGCTTCTTCTCTAAGAGGATCGAAGGCCTGGAGACTAAAACATATGAAGAACGTTGGCAGGATTTGGGTTTGGCTAGTCTAGAATAAAGGAGAATTAGGGGGGACATGATAGCAGCCTTCCAGTACTTGAGGGGCTGCCACAAAGAAGAGGGGAGCAAATTATTCCACAAAGCACCAGAGAAACAGGACAAGAAACAATCAAGGAGAGAAGCAACCTGGAATTAAAGAGAAACTTCCGAACAGTAAGGACAATTAATCAGTGGAAGTTGTGGCTCCTCCATCACAGGAGGTTCTAAAGAAGAGACTGGACAGCTACATGTCTAAATCAGTATAGGTTCTCCTGCTTGAGCAGGGGGCTGGACTAGAAGACCTCCAAGGTACCTTCCATTTCCTGTTCTGTTCTGTTCTGTTCTGTTC
Organism: Hydrophis major; assembly: GCA_033807585.1. Lineage (NCBI taxonomy): Eukaryota > Metazoa > Chordata > Lepidosauria > Squamata > Elapidae > Hydrophis > Hydrophis major. The sequence continues at coordinate 9,016,953 of CM066341.1, forward strand.
TACTCTACTCTACTCTACTCTACTCTACTCTACTCTACTCTACTCTACTCTACTCTACTCTACTCTATTCTACTGTCAGCTGGTGCTCCTTTCAAAATCCAAGAAAGAAATACTTAGACTCTTGTAATTAGAGAAAAGATATCTTTTACTGGAAGTCAGTGGTAGCAACGAGAAAATTCTGAATCTGGGGAAATAGGCACGCACATAACATATATCAAGGGAGTGAAATGTTCCCACCCCCAATGGTTCTTCTAATTAAAAGTTGTGAACTCCATCATGTGGACGCCTCCAGGTGGTGATGATTAGTTGACCTTGGCTTACTCAGATAAAGGTTTGCAGTTGCACAGAGAAGAGAAAGCTAAGCAGGAATGAGAAACCCTCCCCAGTTTATACAATATCAGTTAGTAACACTTTCAGCTCACGTCCCATACAGTTCCTTCTTCCACCCCCACCCCCCGTTACTCATGGCAGCCAGAAAGAAGCAAAGGAAAGGAGGAAGATCTTGAAGGCTGACATCTACTCTACTCTACTCTACTCTATTCTATTCTCCCACTCTCTTGAAATGAAGGGGAAGGATTTATTCTTCTTCTCTGACTAGTGCCAAACCCAACCAAAAGCCAGCACCACTGAGACGATCCCATCTTTTAATGCAAAACTTTAATGAGTATATCATATTGGCAAAGTTGAGGGCAAAATCAGATCTGACTATTTCCCATGCAAGCAATCCCACATCATTCAACTTCAAGTTGAACATGTTAGCACAAGATGAATGGTTACAGGATGTAAAAAAGATAAAACAGAATTATTTTGAACATGTGAATAAGCCGGGAAGGTGGCTAGCCTATAGACTTGAGAAAGAAAAAGTAAAAAGAGCAATCCAACAATTGAAGGATGTTGATAGTACACTACAACATCAAATTGAAAAGAAAAAGCATATTGTTAAAAGTTTTTTTGAGGAACTATATAGTAGGGAAGAGGGAAATATCCAACATTACTTAGAAGGAAAAGGGCTACCTGTGATCCCGAAAGAGGATAAAGAAGAGATAAACAGGGAAATAACATTAAGAGAACTGCAAGAGGCAATCCTGAAACAGAAAAAACAATAAGACACCTGGACCAGATGGTCTCCCTGGGGAACTGTATAAAACGCTCCAAGGAAAATTAGAAATTCAATTATTAGAACTCTATAATGAGGTACTGACAACAGCAAAATTACCTAAGTCATGGGGGGAGACATATATAACATTAATCCCAAAAGAAGATTCGGACCATCAATTAATTCAAAATTACAGGCCCATATCCCTTTTAAATGTTAATTATAAAATATTTGGTTTCTGCATGGAAAAGCATCAATTAGATAAAATTCTACAAGAAATGGAAAAGAAAATGATTTCAAGAATATAAAACTTTCTACTAGATTTTAAAATGGAAGAGGAGGTGGTCAAAGAGATGATGGTGGTATGGATGAAAAATGTTGGCCATAATATAGACCTGGAAAATTGGGAGATAATGTGGGGATCAAATTACAAACTAATTACATCCACAGCATACAAGGAAAATCAATACAAAATGTTCTATAGATGGCACCTTCCTCCTGCTAGATTGGCAAAAATGTTTAATTCAGACCCAAATTGTTGGAAATGTGGAAAAGAAAAAGGCACTTATTTTCATACCTGGTGGACATGCCAGGAAGTGAAAAAATATTGGAATACAATTAGACAATGGATAGAAGAAAACACGAATCAGAAAATTGAATTTAATCCATAAACTTTTTTTATTAGGTATCATAACACAAAAATGCAATAAAACAGATAGATATATTATGTTGCATATATTAACAGCCGCAAGGATTTCGTACGTACAACTCTGGAAGGAAAAAAGGGTTCTACCAGAAGGCAAGGTTATTAAAAAAAATAATAGATTGTACAGAGATGGACAAGCTAATGATGAAGATAAAAGACAGAAGATTCAATTTATTATAGGGCCTGGTATGCCTGATATGAGTGGTTTAGAAATAAAAAGAAAATAAAATGGCAATTAGGAAAAGAATGAGGGAATATGTAAATATACCATGGATAAGATTGAGATGTAAGGATAAAAGATATTGATTTATAGTAAGAGTACGATGTAACGATAAAGGAATAAGTAAATACATATACTGAAAATGTGAGGAAATGCAAAAGATGTCTTGATGTTGATAACAATGTACAAAGTTTTGTTTTTATGTTTTTTTTTAAATTTGGAAAATTAATAAACTTCAAGTTCACTCTATTAGGCTTGGTCACATTGTCCAATGGAGGCTTCTGGTATTGTTGTGAGAAAGTCTTGTTCAGCTCTTGTTCAACACCTGCGGAAACGTCCTTGGTTCCCATCTTGATATCTGGAGCTTCGTTCTATTACCCCCTCCCCACCATAGTTTGTTGGTAAGCTGAGAAGTGAAAATAGTTGCAACAGCAAAAACGCCATTTGAAGCTTGACACTAGAACTCAGATCTTTCCTCAAGTCTCCCATCCAAGCACTAAGTAGTGTCCAATTTCATTGACTTTTGAGATAAGCTTGGAGCCAGGATTCCTGCGGTTACCCCCATTTAAATCATGAGTCTCGAGCTAAGCTTCCAAAACTTGAAAAGGATTTATTGGGAGTTAACATGTCTGGCACTGCCTGGGTGTAGCCAACTCTGAGGCACATAATTCATTGTCACCCTTTTGACCCTGCTTTCCCCCCACCCCCCTGGGTGTATCCTAATTCATATTCTCCAATGGGACACATCCATAGCCCAGAGTCATCGATCATGCTCTCCAGTTAGAATTTTGCACGGCAGAAACTTCAGTCACCTAGTTACTATCTTTGAAAAACATTTCTGGAATGCCGTTTCGGTTTTGCAAGCTGCCTCACTGCTCCCCCCTCCCTTTCCGTTGGCAACTCTAAAAAGACCATAGAAATATGTTATGACTTGACAGGTACAAAAAGCATAGCAACTCCCTGAATAGGCCAAAGGTCTTTCTTGATTGCAGATCATCTATTTACATAAATCTCACTGCATCCCCCTGGAAGTTGCAGATAAAGCCTTCAATAGTCCGGCCTCTGTCGTTCCCTCCCACGGAACAGAGCAACCGCAATGCTGCAATATCTTTTGATTCCACTCTCTTCTTCAGCCAATGATTCTGCTACTTGGCCCTATGAAGAAGATTTCTTTGCTCCGTTATTCCCAAGGTGCCATCAGGCTCATCCTGACTTGGACATTTAGGAAAGAGAAACTGTTGTGAATTAACAATATTGCTTGAATAAAGATTATTAAAAGCTTAAAGTAAAGTGCAGGGTTCTGGCCCTGCACTTCTGATTGGCCGATAATAGCGACATCGGATTGGTCCGTTCAGGAGAATCTGATTGGCTATTAACGAGCCTTTCTCATTGGTTAAAGGAGCTAACGCTCCCTGTGTTTTCATTGGCTAAGTACTCTAAAGCTTGCCTATATAAAGGGGCCGCTGTGGCCGTATTACTGAGCTGTTACACCATGTTAAATAAAGAGTTGAAGTTCATTGTACACCGACTCGTCTCCACTTCTTGCACCCATGCGCAGAACTTAACAGAAACCCTCAACTCCGTTCTTTGAAGCGAAAGGCTCTTTACTAAAGTCAAGTGGTTATGGCATAACCAAAGCTGGATCTGAGTATTCCTGCATAAAGTTTGCCTTTTTCCTCTCTCCCTTGACCAGCATCCAATCATATTTGCTTTCAATGTTTTTGGAATGACTTTGAAGTTTCGTGCCTCTTTGGTGGAGTTTCACATTCTGTTCTCAGGCTCCATATTTGATTAGCTGGTATATTCTGGTTTGACATCTCCGGTTCCTGTCATCCTCCCCCTGCTCCATCCCTACTTCCCTAATTTCCTCCACCTACCCTTGTATCTTATGGCAGGAGGCCATTGTCAGGTCTGAAATTCAGCTGCCACATAATGGGAGGGGTGTGTGTGGAGGAGTTGAAAAGTGCAAGGTTATTCTGTATGTGGTACTAAGAAATTCCAGCTGCAGTTAATTGGTTCTCGTGATTTATGAAGTGCAGGAGTGGGAGGAGAGAAGGTGGATTCTGTGTAATGTCCCTGAAAATATTTTCTCTTTGGGAAATTGCCTTAGACGTACCAGATCTGTTCCTAAATAAATCAATTGGAGAGAATATGTCTTGGAGTGATTAACGTCATAGATGCTTTCCGGATGCTTTACAGCCATACTGTCAGCTGAAGCAAGTATATGCTGGCATTTCTCTTGGAAATTGCCAATTCTCTGCAGCCCTCTTTATTTGCCCCCTCCCTTTCCACTCTGGAAAGACCACGCTGGGAATATCTCCCTGATGGAGAGGCTACGCAATGGAGGACAGGGCATTCCTGGGAACTCCTTGGCACTGTCATTAAGGAAGGGCACGAAACACAGCTCCGCTAGTGAGGATTCCCTTGAAATACAATTCTCTTTGGAAAGTTCCTTTGATCTAATTGTCCACCTGGCAGAAAGGACGCATTTTGCAATGATACCAAACAGATTCAGATTAGATTCAGATTCAGATTAAGAGTTGGAAGGGATCTTGTAGGTCATCTAGTCCAACCCTCTGCCCAAGCAGAAGACCCTACACCATTTCTGACAGATGGCAGCCCAATCTCTTCTTGAAAGACTCCAAGGATGGAGCTCCCACAACTTCTGAGGGCACCTTCTGTTCCATTGGCTAATTGTTTTTACTATCAGAAAATTCCCCCTTATTTCCAGGCTGAATCTCTCCCTGATCAGTTTCCATCCATTGTTTCTTGTCTGGCCTTCGGGTGCCTTGGAAAATAGCTTGACTCCCTTCTCCTCCTTTCTGTGGCAGCCCCTCAAATCTTGGAAGGCTGCTCTCCTGTCCTCCCTGGTCCTTCTCTTCCCCAGACTAGCCAGGCCCAGTTCCTGCAGCCGTTCATCGTATGCTTGAGCCTCCAGTCCCCTAATCCTCCTGGTTGCTCTTCTCTGTCCTCTTTCCAGAGTCTCAACCTCTTTTTTATAGACCAAATCTGGATTAAGGACTCTAGATGTGGCCTTACAGAAGGTTTTATAGAGTGGTACCACCCTTGATCTTGATTGTATCCCTCTGTTGAAGCAATTTAGGACCGCACACTGCTGGCTCATATTTAGGTAGTTGTCCACCGAGACTCCAAAGTCCCTTTCACCATTCCTACCCTCTGCCTCACCCTCCAGTGTTTCCTTTCAGCCCTGCCCTGGGAACAGGAGATCTGACCTCGGATCTGGAGCGTAATCCAAGTGTTTCAGAGGCAGGGTTGTCTCTCCTGATTCAGAGAAGGCAGCCTCAACTTGGACCCAGAACATTGCATCACAGTAAGTAAAGAAATCTTGCCCTCCTCAGGTAAGGACACAAATACTCTAGTTTGTCCCCCCCCCCCCCCCGTTTCTCCCCCTCCTCCCCAAGGGCACAAGAAATATTTCAGAATTCTTTTCACACATCAGCAGCTGCAAGTAGGTTAAAGGGTTGAGCAATGGAAGGGGGGAAAGCCTCTAACTTCTTCTTTTGAAGGAAAGCCGATGGGTTGGAACACTCTTTTACCAAACGCTCCTGGTTTGCTATGTCTCAACCTCTTTGAGTGACATTTGCATGGGTGGCAGGTCTGGTCTTTGTGCACACAGGAATCCCTCTCTGTTAAGTCTGGAGCATGGGTGCAAATGATGGAGACAAGCCGGTAGAAACAGTGAACTTCAAACTCTTTATTTATATATTGTGACAGCTCAACCCAAGGGCTGCTACAGCCTTCCTTATATAGGCAACTTATTAACTGTTCAACCAATAGCAAACCTGGAGCGCTAGCTCCGTTAACCAATAGGAATGGCCTGTTAATGGCCAATCAGATGCTCCTGAACGGACCAATCCGATCCTGCCATTAACAGCCAATCAGAAGTGCAGGGCCAGAACCCTGCACTTGACTTCAAGCTCAATATACTTTATTGGTATTATTCATTCACAACACTCTCCTTGCCCCAAAGCTTCTTCCTCCAGAGAGGACATGTGCAACAAGGAAGCTGGCAGGTCCATCCAGCAAGGCTCAAAATCCCACCTTGAGACATTTAAAGTTGCCAAAAAGCCAAGTGAAGGAACAGAGGCCTCCCTGTGTAGGAAAGAACACACCTGAAAAACCGCAGTAAGATTGTTGACATTAGCAACAATCGTACCAGTTATAACTTGGTTTCCAAATCCTGCTGTAGGATCTGGGCCAAACAGATGAGGAGGGAGGCATGCTAGGAGGTAGAAGTCGAGTTCCCGTGTTGCCGGCAGCAGAGTCGGGGCAGAGTGCCTGACCCCGTGTGAATTCAGAGAGGGCAGCCTGAACTTGGACCCAGAATGTTGCATCAAAGCAGTGAAGAAATCTTGCCCTCCTTAGGTAAGGGCACAAATACTGTAGCTCAGAGGTCACCAACATTTTGGACCTCAGGGATCACCAAACTAAATCCCACGGACCAGAGACCCTGGAAAAATCCCTAAAAAATTCTGCAGGAAAATCCCTGCACCCCATTTTCCTACTGATCGACCGTTCTTTATTTGGGATTGCAGGATACCGTCTCCAGCTCCGATCCCAGGGGGAGAGAGAGAGAGGGAGAGACTTTTGGCTTCATGCAAGGAAAGCAGTATCTGTCATTTCTTCAGTGGAAGAAGAAAAGGGGGAGGGGAGGCTGATAAAGAAATCCTTTCTTGATGTAATCTGAATATATTTAATCTTATATCGAATTTGTATAACCCGCACATGATACAATGGAGGGAGAAAAGCCAGATGGCAAGAACTTATCACCTCTGAGAGGCACAGCCAGGAGATGAGAAGATCATAATTCCACAGTGAGATGTGTCCTGGGAATCTCTGGAAAAATTCGTTCTAAAAAGGGGGTGGGGGAAAATTAGGTATGTCCTGGGAAACTGTGAAAAAAATAATTTCTACAGAAGGGGTGGAATGGGGAATTAATATACTGGCTTTTGTTTCACTAAATACACATCGAGATAAGGGGAGGGGTATTAAAATGTGAATCATATTCCAAATTTTTTGTCTCAAACATCTGTGGCCAGATTCTCTAGTGGCTTTTCCAGGAGAGCCAAGGACTGAGGAAGGAGGAATCTCTTGGCTCTTTTCTGGATGGTTTCAAGGATCTTGAAATGTGGGTGGCAATTGGCCCTTTTCACAGCAACATGACCAAAACTTCCCTTTGCCTTGTTGCTTGTTGCCTCAGTCACGTTGTTCATATTTCTACAAAATCAGGAAAGTCACTCTGTGGCTATTTAGATGGTTCACACCCATCCCCAGATTTGACGTCCGGCATAATTTTGGCCATTAGACGACTTGTCCTTTGACTCTGGATTGGAAATCTGGCTCTGCTTACAACCGACCTTGGAAGAGAGGTTCACCTGAAGGCACCTCATGTGTAGTAGCCCCATGTTTTCCCTTGCTTTCAAGCGGTTGGAGTGCTTCCCTCTACAATGAAGAATTGCCCGTGTGTTTAACCAGCAGGGGTGTGCTTTGATCAACAAGGGAGCAGTTTGTGGTGTTGTGAGGTTGCCCTGGAGTCCCCACTTAAAAGGGGAAGAGGCAAAAGCCGGCTGCCCAAATAAAAGCAGAGAGTCCAAGGCAGGTTGAAGTCGGAGTCCAGAGGGCACCATGAGGAGAGCCGGAGAACAAGTGGGTCGCCTTTTGTTCTGCCTGATGATCGTAATCCACCGAGGGGCGCAGGATTCCTCCTGCCCAGGTGAGTAGCAGGCAGGTTGGCTCTAGGGAGCAAGAGGGGCAGCGTCCTTCTGCCAGCCTTCAGAGATGAGAAATGTAGCTGAGATCCAAAAGAAACACCCACTTTTCTGCTCTAAAGGTTTTCCTTCCTTTGCAGAATTTAAGGCCCTGGGCCTGAAGGGCAACGAGACAATAGCCATTGTGAGAGGCAGTCCAGGCTTGCCAGGAGCACAAGGGCCACAGGGCCCTCCTGGCATTCCAGGGGCCAAAGGTGGGTCTATGGACAGAGGGGGAAGTGGGCTCCTGAAACTGACCCCCTCCTGAAAGAAACAACCTGTCTTGTCACAAGGCAGAAGGGAAGTGCCACGAAATGAAGGTGGCAAAAACTGGCAACGTTTCTTCCGGGCACTCGGCTTGTTGAGACTCCCCTTCCCAAAGGGGGCATTCCTTGGGTTAAGCCACCTGCTCTGGTGTAAGCCTGCACGAAACACAGAGGGGGCTGGCAGCTGCCCAACCAGCCACCTTTCCTTTCCAGGTGAAAGGGGCTTGCAGGGAATCCCCGGGAAAGTTGGAGCCACTGGGCCAAAAGGTAAGAGTGGGTTTCGGATTCTGGGGTCGCACAGGTGTGTTTGGGCAGCTGGTGGAGAGAGGGGGGGCAAATTGGGCAAGGAACCCAAAGAAGAGACCCTAAAAGGGGGTGGTTGGTTTGCTTGAGTGTAGAGATCACACACACACACACACACACAGAGTGTCCCAGAACCTCACCTGTCTGAGAACCTGGGACCCATTTCCTCCCAGGAAATATTTCTACTTATGGGCTTCTGGGGTTCAGCTGCTTGGCGCCCCCTTCTTGAACCCCAGTGATGCTGCCAGACCCTCCTAGAGGGGAAGAATTCTGCCCTTCCCTTTCTCTTTTGCATTCCAGGCAAGAAAGGCGACCCAGGAGAAATGGGTAAGGACTGCGGGCCCCTCAACAACAACAAGAGGAGCTGCCTTGGATCCGGGCCTCAGCCAGCCTCTCGATTCTCTGAAGCAGAAAGGGGTTCCTGGCCTAATTGTACAGCTCTGCCCCCCCCCCCTCCCATGAGCTCAGGAGGGCATGAGGTTAAGCTAAAAGGGACTCCTGGCAGCCTCCGTTCCCCACCCACTGCAAGTCAGCACTGTGGTCTCTCTCCCTCCATGGCTTTTCCTGCCACATGGAGGGTGGGCAGAAATGGGCTTTTATGCACACTTCCTTCTTTTTTGCAGATGAGAAGAGGCTGGAGCTGCTCCGGTGCAAGCGAGGTGAGTGTGTGTGTGTGTGTGTGTGTGTGTGTGTGTGTCTTTACTATCCATTCTTTTCCTAGCTCCCCTCCCACAATTCCCCATGAGAGTTCACCCAATGCTGTGGCCAGACAGTTCCAGCTATCTGCAGGATTCTGCCTTTGCTTCAAGAGGAAAAAGGCAGAACAATGGGGTGGTTCCTAAAACAGGTCCCATCTTTAAAAGAAACATGGCTCCTCCAAAAATATTTCGGAGGGTAGGGGGAGGGAACTCCAGCCCACCCATCCAATATTGAGAGCATCCCCCATCCTCAACCTACAATGCCTGGCTGCCATGACTCAGCCTCAGGGTGGGTGGGTGGCAGCGTTGCCAGATTCAAAATGTAAAATTATCGTACCCGAGACTCAAAATTATCGTTTTTTTGAGAAAATTATCGTACATATAGCAAACTCTATATCTCACAGGAAGTACCAACTGTAGGCATATATCCATGTGGAAAATGTCCGAACTGAAGGCATGAAGCCACAAGATACGATCCCGCAAAACTTACGATCAGCAATAAACTACCTCAATGGGCCTGACGCGCGCGACGACTACCTGACTCGACTCGTACTCGTACTTGTACGTAGCTCGTGAGCGAGCGTGTATCACGTATGCACAAACTACACGCGCGTACGCACACACACGTGATCTAGACTCATGAAGTTGCATGAACCCACGAAAAGTACAGTATCTTCTTAAATTGCCAAACTGTAAAATTATCGTACATTTGACCTTTTTGGGAATTATTGATCGTACATTGTACAGAGGGCCAAATTATCATACAAATACGATAATTATCGTACGTCTGGCAACACTGGTGGGTGGGATGCAAACGTTTAAACTACCAGTTCTGTGGGCGTGGCAAAATAGGTGTGGCCAGGGGTCATGTGACTGGGTGGGTGTGGTGGGTTTTTTTTCCTTCTTTTGCCTACTGTGCCTCAGGGAAGCCTCCTGGGCTAAGCGGTACAACGGCAAGGGAGGGGGAATCCGCTTTGCCACTCCGTTTAGATTAGCTGGAAAGCCAGAAATCTGATGATCTCCTGCTTTCTAGCTAATCTAAGTTGTGCAGCACAGCTGATCTTTGAAAAACAGCTGATCAGTGGTGGGGAAAAGTAAAAGGAGATACCCTGATCTTTGAAGCCAGACAGTTTGCTCCCAGCTGATCTTCGGAGCTACTGGTTTACCCGAACCAGACCGAACCGGTAGAATCTCCCCCCTGCTCAGCCTGCTTGACCAACCAAAAGACTAAGAGTGGTACAGGGTATTTTGGTGAAGACCCTGGCACAGAGAGCACCAACCTTTCCTGCCCTCTTTCTGCCCAGGTGCCCGAAACTGCAAAGAGCTCTTGAAAAGGGGGATAGTCCTGAGTGGCTGGTACACCATCTACCCCCAGGACTGTAAGCCCCTGGAGGTGCTGTGCGACATGGACACCGATGGAGGCGGGTGGATTGTAAGTCCGGCGGAGAGTGGCTCTTCCCAGGCCTGGCCAAGGGCTGCAGCCCTTTTTTAAAAAAAAAATTATTTATACATTTTTTTCTTTTTTAAAATACATAAGTGCTTAATAAATAGTGTTTTGTCTGGATCAATATGGTTGTATAAGGTGTTAGTAAACTAGTAGTAAAAGTAATAGTTATGATAACATCTATACTTAGAATATCACAATTTACTAATTATAGTAAACTTTATGACTTGATTAATTTATATATTTCAGTCGTCTTTCATCCTCTAATTTCTACCTCTTTTATTCAAACATTGATAGAACATATCCCACGTTAAAAAAATACTTTGTTTCTTCCTTATCTTTTATTATTAAGGTCTATCTATCCATCTTCGCACAGTCTAATATTTTTCTAATTGTACTTTCATCCTCATTTTTCTAATATTGTGCAAATACAATTCTTACTACTGTCAACACATGTAATATTACATATACAACCCCTGGCCTTTATCATTATTTTTCTGGCAATATACCTTACAATAATATTTCTGGTTTTAAATCAATATGTTGCTTTATCATTTTCTCTAACCATGCGTGTATTTTCATCCAGATTTTTATTTTTATTTTTTGGCTCGTGGACAAATCCACCACATATGAAAGTCAGAACCCAGTATCTGATTACATTTCCAACATATCGTGGACATATTCTTAAACATCTTTGCTAGTCTGGCTGGTGGTAAATGCCACCTATCAAACATCTTATACACATTTTCCTTATAAAAGGTTGCTGCTGTCAATTTACAACCCTAACCCTATCCCATTCTTTTTTTTGCCATTTAGCTAATTTTATGTTATATCCCAAGTTTTTTGCCCATGCTATCATTGTTTTTTTTTTTCACCTGTCCATCTTCCATTTTAGCACTTAACAAATGACCATATATTTTCTTTATTAATTTTTCACCCGTCCCTAAAAATATCTGATCCAGGGCTGTTGGCTCTTTATAGAACCCACCTGTTTTTGCATCCTCCACATATCTTGATTGTATTTACAAGTATGGCCACTATGCTAAATCTACAGCACTTGTGATTGCTGTGCCTTGGAAGGAGGCTTCCCTGGGAAACTGGGGTTATGCTAGTGGTGACATTCTACTGCTTCAGCCCCGGTAGTAAAAAATGTTATTGTTTGTCCAAACTGGTTGTAAAAAAAAAAAAAACAGCTAGCGGTTCAGCTGAACCAGTTTTTTCCCCTCCCAACAATCAGCTCTTCCCACAATCTGCTGGGCCGGGATCTCCCTCGTTGTCTTACTGCTTTGACCAGGTGGCAGAAAAAAGAGCCCAAAAGACAGCAGGGAGCACAGGGGGAGGGGAGGTTTGCTGCAAAAAAAGAAGCCATACCTACCCAGTCCAACAAGGCCCCGCCCTAGTCCCGCCCACAGAACAGGTAGTAAAAATATTTGCATCCCACCCCTGGGTGATGCCCTACAGCAGACACACCCAGGACTGCAACTTTGCTGCTTGCCAGGAATGGAATGAACCCGAAGTCAAGTCTCTACCAGGATGAGGCCTGGAAGGACTCTGGGTGGAGGAGGCCAGCCCTGAGACCCCTAAAATTTGGGAAGGGGAGGGGCCTGGGGAGAAAAATACTTGGATTTCTAGACCTGCCCGGAGAGGAGGTGAAGGGTCCCCATTCTGCCCCTCAGGTCTTCCAAAGGCGGTCGGACGGCTCGGTGGACTTTTTCCGGGACTGGGCTGCCTACAAGAAAGGATTTGGAAACCAGCTGACTGAATTCTGGTTGGGCAACGACAACCTTCACCGCTTGACCTCTCTGGGTGAGGAGCTTCCCCTTGCAGTCCTGAATCCTCCTGCTGCCAGGGGAGAGGGGCGCAGGGCCCTTGCCGGGAAGAGCCTCCAGTGGGCCCTCAGCCCCCTCTGTGGATGGAGGAGGCACCAGAGAAACAGGCAAAACGGGGCTGTGAGTTTTGTGGTACCAACTGATGCAAATGGTTCTTTTCTTCCTCCCAGGAAAGAATGAATTGCGTGTCGACTTGATGGATTTCAACAATATGGAATCCTTCGCCAAATATGCATCCTTCCAGGTGGCGGCAGAATCCGACTGGTATCGGCTAACTCTGGGCGCCTTCAAGGGGGGCCCTGCAGGTAAGTCCCTGACCAAATCCAGGGGGCCTCAGCATCCTTCTCCATGAGCCTCTTGGAATTGGGCAGTGCCAGTCAGGTCAATGAATGGCTCCCTGGAGATGCTCTGGGCTGGCCTTCCAGGCATCCATCCCCCCCCCCTTTCTGCCTCCCAGGTGACTCGCTCTCCCAGCACAACAACATGCCCTTCTCCACCCGGGACAAGCGGCAGGACCCCAAGAAGTTCAACTGCGCTGAGAGGTACCAAGGGGCCTGGTGGTACAAGAGCTGCCACAACTCCAACCTCAATGGGAGATATTGGCTGGGAGAACACAAGTCTCTTGGGGACGGAATCAACTGGAATAGCGGGGAAGGCATATACTACTCCTACAAGCGCTCCCAAATGAAAATCCGGCCTGTGGCTTAGGCGGCTTCTTCAGCTGATGGGCCTTTCCTTCTGAGGGGTTCCAAAGGGCATCCAGTCCACCCCCTCTGCTTTCGAATTGTGACCTTGATACTTTACAAAATTCACAATTCAATGCTTTTGCAGAATTGGAGTGGGGAGGGGGCTTTCCCATTTGCTCCCCTACTGGAGTAGGGCAGCCAATGAATGTTAAATAAATAAATAAATAGAAATATGATCTTCAACCAAGCCGAGGATGTCCAAGTTTGCTTTATTCCTATAAGAATTTATACTAGCGTTTTCCCTATTTAATTTAAGAGCTGCGGTGGCGCAGTGGTTAGAGTGCAGTATTGCAGGCTATTTCTGCTGACTGCCGGCAATTTGGCAGTTGAAATCTCACTAGCTCAAGGTTGATTCAGCCTTCTGTCCTTCCAAGGTTTGTAAAATGAGGACCCAGATTGTTGGGGGCAAGAGGCTGACTCTGTAAACTCTTTAGAGAGAGCTGTAAAGCACTGTGAGGCGGTATATAAGTCTCAGTGCCAAACTCTGAGTAGGAATCCTGGGAAAGGTGTCAGAATAATCCTTAGAAGGGACCTTGGGGTGAACCCTATACCATTTCAGAGAAAAGACTGTCTAGTCTTTTCTTTAAAACCTCCAGTGTTGGAGCACCCAGAACTTCTGGAGACAAGCAGTTCCACTGGTTAATGGTTCTCACTGTTAGGAAGTTTCCCCTTAGTTTTAGATTGCTTCTCTCTGTTCAGTTTCCATCCATGGCTTCTTGTTTGCCTTCTGCTTCTTTGGAAAATACACTGCTCAAAAAAAAGGGAACATAAAAATAAGACATCCTAGATCTGAATGAATGAATGTGCTGACAACAAAATCACACAAAAATTATCAATGGAAATCAAATTTAGCAACCCATGGAGGTTTGGATTTGGCGTTACACTCAAAATTAAAGTGGAAAAAAACACTACAGGCTGATCCAACTTTGATGTCATGTCCTTAAACAAGTCAAAATGAGGCTCAGTTGTGTGTATGGCCTCCACGTGCCTGTATGACCTCCCTACAACGCCTGGGCATGTTCCTGATGAGGTGACAGATGGTCTCCTGAGGGATCTCCTCCCACACCTGGACTAAAGCATCCCTCAACTCCTGGACAGTCTGTGGTGCAACCTGGCATTGATGGATGGAGCGAGACATGATGTCCCAGATGTGCTCAATTGGATCCAGGTCTGGGGAACGGGAGGGCCAGATCATAGCATCAATGCCTTCGTCTTGCAGGAACTGCTGACACACTCCAGCCACATGAGGTCTAACATTGTCTTGCATTAGGAGGAACCCAGGGCCAACCGCACCAGCATATGGTCTCACAAAGGGTCTGAGGGTCTCATCTTGGTACCTAATGGCAGTCAGGCTACCTCTGGTGAGCACATGGGGGGCTGTGTGGCCCCCTAAAGAAATGCCACCCCACACCATGACTGACCCACTGCCAAACCGGTCATGCTGGAGGATGTTGCAGGCAGCAGAATGTTCTCCACGGCGTCTCCAGACCCTGTCACGTCTGTCACATGTGCTCAGTGTGAACCTGCTTTCATCTGTGAAGAGCACAGGGCACCAGTGGCAAATTTGCCAATCTTGGTGTTCTCTGGCAAATGCCAAACGTCCCGCATGGTGTTGGGCTGTAAGCACAACCTCCACCTGTGGACGTCGGGCCCTCATACCACCCTCATGGAGTCTGTTTCTGACCGTTTGAGCAGCCACATGCACATTTGTGGCCCTCTGGAGGTCATTTTGCAGGTCCCCCTTTCTTTGTGGCAGCCCCTTAAAAGCCTGTTGCCTGTCACCCTCTTGGGTAAAGTACTTGAGCCATTTCCTCCTTTCCGTGGTCCATGGAAGGACATCTATAGCATGCAGATAATAAAGTCAAAAAAGGTGAACATTTTTACAGAACTCCAGATAGGTTGAGGCTGGGAGGGGAGGGGCCAGGTGAGGCACCCCTTGATGTGAGTGGCATTGAGTTGGCCACGCCCACCCAGTCACATGGCCACCAAGCCACGCCCACTAAGGTAGTAAAAAAAAAATGGAATTCCACCCCTGTTACTATATTTTTACTTCTACCTATTATCTTGTGAGCAATTGACAAAAAGAAATAAATAAGTGAATAAAATAAACTGAATCACACCGAGAAGCAACCGAGGCAGCTTGCAAAGCACGGCTGGAAAGCCCCGTGAAGCGGTATGTAAGTCTTAAGAGTGCTTTATGGGGCTTCCCAGGCCCGGCGGGGGTGGGGTGGGTGGGGCAGGCAAAGTGGAGGTTGGTCTAGATGACCTCCCAAGGTCCCTTCCCATTCTGTTAACCTGGGAAGAAAAGGAGCCGCGAGAGCGGGCGGAGCGGAGCCGCCCCTGGGCGGAGGGCCGGGAGGGCGTGTGCGGGAGGCGGCCGCCCCTTGAAAGAGCTGGCGAGCTCCGGCGAGGCGCAGCCAGGCGCTTCCCGATTCTCTCGCCGAGCGTCGGAGTTCCGGGGGGGGGAAGGAGGCCCGGCGGCGGCGGCGGCGGCGCAAGGGGCTTTCGGGATGGGGGCCGCCGCGGTGGCGCTGCTGCTGGCGCTGCTGCTGGGGCTGCTGCTGGTGCTGAGCCCGCGGCTCCGCTTCCGCGCCAAGGTCGTCAGCTACATCGTGCTCTGCGTGGTCGCCTCGGCCCTCACCAGCCTCGCCTGCCTCCTCTGGAACGGCGGCCGCACCGTCCGCAACATGACGTGAGTCCCGCCCGCCGCCCGCCCGCCGCCCGCCCGCTCTCCCATGTGGGTGCCGCCATTGCTCCTCGGCCGGACTCCGAAGCCCTGGCTGGGCTCGCTCTCTTCCCGCTTGCTCTGCGGGGTTGGGATCGCCTGGTGGTCTCCCGTCCCGGGACTCTGACGTGTCCCGTTTTCCCCCTTTCACTGCTGTCGGGATCCCAAAGCCCTGGCGCTCTCTCTCTCTCTCTCTTTCCAGAAGGGTGGTGCTTTTCCATGCTGCCCTTTCGCGAAGGGACTCCCCTTCAGTTTGCTCCGCTGGCTGGGATCGCCTGATGGTCTCCCGTCCCAGGACTCTTACTTATGCCCCACCCACCCCCGCCCCGCCTTCCCCTTGCTTTGCTGCTGCTCGGACACCCCCCCCCCCCAAAGCCCTGGCCTGGTTAGCTCTCTTCCACGAAGGGCCTCTTGTTCAGTTTGCTCCGCTGGCTGGGATCGCCTGGTGGTCTCCCGTCCCAGGACTCTTACTTATGCCCCACCCAACCCCGCCCCTCCTTCCCCTTGCTTTGCTGCTGCTTGGATACCCCCCCCCCCCAGCCCTGGCCTGGTTCGCTCTCTTCCAGGAAGGGGCTCTTGTTCAGTTTGCTCTGCTGGCTGGGATCGCCTGGTGGTCTCCCGTCCCGGGACTCTTACTTATGCCCCCCGCCCCACCTTCCCCTTGCTTTGCTGCTGCTCAGACCCCCCCCCCAAAGCCCTGTCCTGGTTAGCTCTCTTCCACGAAGGGCCTCTTGTTCAGTTTGCTCCACTGGCTGGGATCGCCTGGTGGTCTCCCGTCCAGGGAATCTTACGCTCCCCCCCCCCCAACCCTTTGCTTCGCTGCTTGTAACAAGCCAAGTGAGAAAGACACAGCCCTGGAAGTGGAAGTGGCTGAACGAAGCCCTTTCTCTGGTGGGAGCCGCTCTGGAGGTGCCGTTTTGCCTTCCTAAAAGTTCTACCTAAGTTCTGAGTGTCCCCCTCTTCCCTCCCCTCCCCCCCTCACTCATAGAAGCTGTGGTCCCCTGGTCCTTGGAGCACATCTGGGCCCAGCCAGGGCAGCCTCTCCTGCCTTGGGCAGTGTGTGTCTGCCCTGGCACCTCTGTCAAACTCTTCACCTTGTAAAACACTTCACCCCATCGGCCCTCCCTGCTTGCCGAGCCTCTTCTGGGCTGCTAATAGTAGTATCTGATGAGTAGCCAGTGGCAGGGATTGTTCCCAGGTCTTCCCTAAGATACAAGGCCCACCCCCAGGAGGCCACCAATCCCAAGGATTCCCCCCCCAAAAAAGGGGGAGCAGAAGCAGAATAAAGTTTACACACCTGGGTTCTGTGAAGCAGGAAGTTAACCTGGCTTTTGCTTCTCCAAAACCCTGAAGCCGTAAAGGCAGTGTTGAGCCCGCAAACGGAAGGAATTGGAGGGAGGGGGGTCAGAGCAGGCAGGCCCCCAATGTAAACTGCAGGGTAGGACTTGAACTCAGTGTTTTTTCAACCCTGGTAACTTTTAAAAAGTCCTCGTGATTCCCAGAGTTGACAGTCTAGAGTTGTCAAGGTTGGGAAACAATGTTGTATCTCAATGTATCAACCCTTTCAAAACAGTTCCTAACAAATTATTCCGAACTGTTTGAAAACAATGCTTCCCATGCAGCTGATTGTGAAACATTGCAGAAGGCTTTTCTGGCTAAGCAGTGGGCAACCCTCTACTCCAGCCAGGAGGTGCTGGACTATATACTCCATAGTTCCCAGCCAACATGGCTCATGGCCATTCAGTGAATTGTCGCTGCCAAGTTAGAGAAGGCAGACGTAGCTGAACCTCTTCCAAAAGCCTATAGAATGAATTCTTAGTGAGAGTCCCTGAGATGCAGTGGTGAAGGGGTTAATTGGCTTAGGGGAGACCCTGGTTCAAGGCCTTCCCTTGGATTCCCCCCCCCCATCAAAATTCTTTAAAAGAGCCAGAAACTGTGTGTGTTGGCTTGAACTCATTGGTAAAAGGTGGCCTATGGATCTTATGCGTAGAAAAGAGAAATACCACTCGTGCCTCATCACAAAATTTCCAGAACCATAAAGCCTATAAACTTGGAATTTGGCCCATATGTTCCTCCTGGCTTCTAGATGCTCACTAAGAAAGGATTTATCAAAATGACCATCAGAGCATTAAAATTTCCTATTCTTCTTCTTCTTGTTGTTCCTCTTCCTCTTCCTCTTCCTCCTCCTCTTCCTCCTCCTCCTCCTCCTCCTCCTCTTCTTCTTCTTCTTCTTCTTCTTCTTCTTCTTCTTCTTCTTCTTCTTCTTCTTCTTCTTCTTCTTCTTCTTCTTCTTCTTCTTCTTCCTCTTCCTCTTCCTCTTCCTCTTCCTCTTCTTCTTCTTCTTCTTCTTCTTCTTCTTCTTCTTCTTCTTCTTCTTCTTCTTCTTCTTCTTCTCAAAAATGACAGTGTACACAGCAAATGAGATAACTATGCTGGGTTTAGTATCACAAATCCCTAGCCGAACGCTTCCCAAGTGTTTAGGATTGTGTGATGTATCAGCGGATTATGCAAGCAGATCTCAGTAAGATGGCCTTCTGCAGCTGACCAATGGTGATCTTGTCAGCACCAATTGTTTTTAAGTGCTTGCCTAGGTCTTTAGACACAGCAGCACCCAGTGTGCCCAGTACCACTGGAACCACCTGCACTGGTTGATACCAGAGTCTCTGCAGTTCGATTCTCACGTCCCAATATCTGGTGCCTTTTTCAATTCGTTTCTCGTCGATTCTATTGTCACTAGGTATGGCAGTGTCGACGATCCACACTTTTTTCTTCTTCACAATCATGATATCCAGGGTATTGTGTTCCAAAACTTTGTCAGTCTGTATTCGGAAGTCCCACAGTAGTTTTGCATGCTCATTTTCGACCACTTTTTCAAGCTTATGATCCCACCAGTTCTTTGCTACAGGCAGGTGGTAGTTGTGACACAAGTTCCAGTGGACCATCTGAGCAACTGTGTTGTGACGTTGTTTGTAGTCAGTTGTTTGTAGTTATTATTGTTGTTGTTATTATTATTTAATCTTTAGTAAGATTCACATCCTTTGGGGCTGGTTGGTAGTTCAACAGCTCTAGTTCTGACCAAGGATCTAGGAACTGTTTGGGTAGCATTGGAGGATATAAGCTATTCCAAGGAGGGTGATTTTTTGTAGAATCAGGGTAAGTTTGATAAATTCAGAATTTCCAAATAGCGAGGCAATCCTTTAGGTATTGGTCCAACGGCTCCAATTACAATTGGGATAACACATGATTTCTTTTTCCAAAGTTGTTATTATAAAGTTATTATAAAGTTGTTGTTGTTGTTATTGTTGTTGTTGTTGTTGTTGTTGTTGTTATTATTATTATTATTATTATTATTATTATTATTATTATTATTATTATTAACAACATGCTCTGATGCTAAGGAGTTTTACTCCCTCTCTCCACCTAAAAAGAAAACTGTTCTAAATACAAAACACAAGCAGAGGAGTTTCAGTTTCATAGCACCAAGCAGCTTTAGTACAGAACAGTTGAGCTAAGCCACCCCCAGGCTCCTTGCTGTCTCCTTGCTCACACAGAAAATGCTGTTTCAGTTTCCAAACAGCCCTCAACTCTCTTTCACACTGACAGGACGCTAATCCCCAATGGATGCTGGTAGGCAGAGGCACAATTTCCCCCCTTATTTTCCTCCCTAAAAACTAAGCCGGATCACATAGTTTCGTAGTGAAGCACAGGTATAGAGCTAGTACGGCAATAAATCTGAACAAAAGAGGTTCAAAAGTGGGATTAGGAGAACTACTTTTGGATTATTGTAACTTGGGCACTGTTGAGGGGCACTGCCTTGAGGCCCAACTGTGTCCCTAGTCCCAATTTTTTTAAAAAAAGAATATGATTTGAAACCAACACAAGGAGCTTAATGTGCATTTTTTATGTCCAAACACAGGGGGAAATGTTTATAGGAGCTCACACCTAACTCCATCCCTGCTATAAACCCCACCCTTGTCTCTCCCAAGGCCAGTCTGGGTTCTCTGTTTCTCCGCTTAAGACGAGCAGGACTGGATTCCTGCTGGTTAGGAGGATGGATCAGGAATCTGGTCTCTTGCATTTTGCCCTGGAAGTTGCAAACCGTTTTCTCCCCTTTCCCAGGTTCTGAGTAAATCCCTTTTAAGTGCTTTGTCTCTGAAACCTGTGATGCCTTTTTTTCTGGCTGAGATGTCGAGACGTGGCTTTGATGTTTGCGCAAGATGGACAACTTAATTGTGGGAAAGTGCCTTGTGGTTTTAATTAAACTGGAGCCTTGGGAATGTCTACCAAGGCGTCGGATGGAAAGATTTTCTAGAATAGAATACGGAATATATAATAACAGAGTTGGAACGGAACTTCTGGGTTAGGGCTGTCAAACTCCTGGCCTATGGGTTGGATGCATCATGCCTGGTAACACCCATGCCTGTTTAACAAAGAGGGGAAATGTCCCAATACATCAAGTGACATTGTAACGACATGAGTTTGACACCCCTGTTATAGGTCATCTTCAATCCCCAACACTCCCACCCAAGCAGGAGATCCTACACCATTTCTGACCGATGGCAGTCCAGTCTCTTCTTGAAAGCTTCCAGGGATGAAGCTCCCACAACCTCTGAAGGCAGCTTTGGTTCCACGGGTGGATTGTCCTCCCTGTCAGAAAGTTTCTCCTTATTTCCAGGTTGAATCTCTCCTGGTTCAGTTTCCATCCATTGTTCCTTGTATGGCTTTCAGGTGCTTTGGAAAACAGCTTGACCCCCCCTCCTGCCTGTGGCAGCCCCTTAAATATTGGGAGATGCTCTCCTGTCTCCCCTGGTCCTCTAGGCCCAGTTCCTGCAAGTGTTCACGGTATGTTTTTTGGCCTCTCGAACCTCCAGGAGGGCAAACAAGGCCTCAAATGGGTCGAAAATCAGCTGGGAAGCATGTGCAGTGCAGTTAATGGGGGGGTTGTGTGCACATGTGCAGTGGTTGGGATGCATTGCATTTGTGGGTGCTGACACACACGCACTTTCGGCACACCACAACAAAAAGGTTCACCATCACTGTTCCAGAGTCTCTTTTAAACTCTTTTTTACAGTGTGGTGACCAAAAGTAGATACAGTATTCTAGGCCTGGCCTTACTCAGGCTTTATACAGTGGTAGTAGTACCTCCTTTAATCTTGATTGTATCCCTGTGTGAATGCTTGATTGTATCCCTGTGTGGATTTTTTGGGTTGTTGCTACATATTGCTGACTCATATTCAAGGGATTGTCCACTAAGACTCCAAGGTCCTTCTCACAGGTACTGTTTTTGAGCCATGTTTCACCTCATCTGTAAAGGTACCTTTGGTTTTTTTCCTGCCCAGGTGTAAAACCTTTTTTTAAAATTTCAAATGTTGTTGGATAGGGCCCATTGTTCAGGGCTGTCAAGATCTTTTTAGATTCTGTGCTTCTCTTCTGGGCTGTTGGCTATTCGTGCTTAGTGTCATCTGCAAATTTGCTGAGTTCCTCTTCTATTCCCTCATCTAAGTAATTTATGAAGATATTGAAGAGTACTGGGCTTAAGACAGGACCTTGTGACACCCTACGGCTTCCTTCCTTCCATGTAGATGTAGTACCATTAAGGGCTACTTGTTGAGTGGGGCTTATCAGCCAGTTACAAATCCATTTGGTGGTGATGCTGTCTATCCCATATTTTTCTAGCTTACCAAGAAGTAGGATGTGGTCTACTTTGTCCAATGCCTTGCTGCAGTCTTAAGTATACTAAGTACACAGCATTTTGATGGTTTCCTAATTTAGTCACTTTGTCAAAGAATGAAATAAGATTGGTTTGGCATGATCAGTTTTTAACAAAGTATACTAGTTATAATTTTATAATGTTCACAGATCTATTTTTTAGTTTAGTTTAGTTTAATTTACTTCATTGTCATTGCACCTCATACAATGAAATTAAATGCCATCTTCAGTGGACGTTGTAACCATAAAAATAAAACACAAACACAAACACACATCCTTCACATTCTCATCTATTCATTTGAATTGAAAACCCGATATTGCATTAATATTGCACTACACAGTAGAATTCAGTATAGTTAGTGCTCTGGGATAGAAGCTGTTTTTCAGCCTATTTGTCCTTTTTATTATTTTTTCCAGCATCTTCCCAGGTATTGATGTTAGGCTGATTGGCCTGCAGTTTCCTGGGTCCATTTCCCTCTCCCACTTTTTTTTTTCTTTTGAAGATAGGAACCACATCAGGTCTTTTCCAATCCTCTGATACTTCCCCGGTATTCCAGGATTTTTGAAAGATATAGTACAATGGTTGTGAGATAACATCTGCCATCTCCTTCACAACTCTGGGATGTAATTCCTCAGGTTCCTGTGATTTATAATCATCAAGATCACACAAGTGTTGTTACCATTTTCTTGCTTATTTCAATTTTTATTTCTAGCCTGTCTTTTACAGTTATATATTTGGTAGGTTAGGCTATAGTTTCTTTTTTGCATAAAGACCGATGCAAAGAATGAGTTTAGCAGCTTGCTCCAGGGTTCCTCAAGGGAAAGAATTCTAAAGCTAAGGAAAAACTTCTGAATAGTGACACCTGTCCATCACTTGTGGAGGTAGACAGTTCTCCATTCCTGGAGGCTTTAAGAAAATGCTAGATGGCCACCTCTAAAGGATGATTTTCCTGAATATTGGAGAAGCTTGAATCTGCCTTACCACCTGATGTTACAGATAGTCCTCATTTAGCAGCTGCTATTGGGTTTGGCTCAGTGGCTAAGATGCTGACCTTGTTGATCAGAAAGTTCAGCGGTTTGAATCCCCAGCACAGTGTCATGGAGTGAGCTCTCATTCCTTGTCCCAGCTTCTGCTAACCTAGCAGTTCAAAAACACATAAAAACAAATGCAAGTAGAAAAATAGGGACCCCATGGGTAGAAAGGTAACAGCATTCCCTGCACCTTTGACGTTTAGTCATGCCGGCCACATGACCACGGAGACGTCTTCGGACAGCGCTGGGTCTTTGGCTTGTAACGGAGACGAGCACCGGCCCCAGAGCTGGAAATAACTAGCACATTTGTGTGAGGGGAACTTTTACCATTGCGTTTATTGGGTTTGGCAATTCTGCAGTTAAAAGAAGTGATTATTAATTGGGAAACCTTGTAACTCCTACTCCCTTGCCCTTCTGAAGGCTCTTATCAGTCTTGGCATAATTACAGTAATTTTGTATTTACATTCATGGGGGGGGGGGGACAGTTTACAGGAGAGGACTCCTGCAGCCTTGAGTGTGTTCTGTAAACCATGATACACAGTATTTCTTCTGATGTGCTTGCTTACTCTCTTGTAATCCCTTTCTCTGCTCTGCAATGGGGAAAAAGAAAAATGAGTCAGGCAGAGGACAACAGATACTGAATGTAACAGTAATCATATGACTGAAAGATACTGCAAAGGTCATAAATGCAGGCATTGCTCTGAAAAAATCCCCCCACCACCACTGTTGTAATTTCAAATGATTGCTGAATGAGTAATTGGTGAGATCTTCCTGCACTGAATACTATAAGTGCAGAGTTCTCCAGCCATGATAATTTCTTTGACATTCCCTTCGTGAAAGACACTTAAAAGCAGATTCTCTTTCCTCATTTTATTTCCAATCTGGAAGAGAGAGGGGGGAGGGAGGGAGGGAGAGAGAGAGAGAATCCTTCTACTCATCACTTACTTTAATAAACATCCCAAATATTTGTGCCTTTTTTTTGGTGAAGCTCAAGGCCATGGTGAACTCTGGGCCAAAGACCTTACTCTTAAAAAAAGCAGATGGACCAAGATGGAAAGACATGCCCCAAAGTGAAAAAAATACTGGAAAATGATTCAAATGTGGTTAGAAGAGTTAACTAAAAAAAATTGATTTTGTCCCAGAATTATTTCTTTTAGGAATAATAAAAAAACTATAACAGAAAGACAAAATATAGTACATATAGTACAAGCAGCTAGAATTTCATATGTTCAGTACTGGAAGAAAAACTCCATATCACCTGAAAGCTTAATAATCAAATTTTTTTTTAGAGTGTATGGAAATGGATAAATTAACTATGGAATTAAAAAAGAAAGCAGACACAGAATACAATGCAGTATGGGAAACATGGTTTATTTGGATTGATAATAGATAAGAGGGCATGAAAGTATTGTATATTGTAAGTTTTGATAGGAGACTTAAATGTATATATAATGTTACAGTGCTGTTTAGTAACTTGGTATTATGTACTGTATAAATGAAAAAAAAAATGTTACCACTTATTTAGGCCAGGGAAAGCAACAAACTGTTTGCCACAAGGAGTCTTCAATTAAAACCTGTCAGTTGGGAAAAGTTACCAGACTCCTCCCAATGCTTAACTACTGTAAGGCTCTTGTTCTCTGGGCAAGGTGACTCTGTTTCTCTGTGCCAGTCTACACCACCTCCCCCTACCTTCCCGCCTACTTGGTGGTTGGGTGTATAAAACCTTAGTAGATATGCCATTCCTGGAATGCCTTTCAGGTGAGGCAACAAGTAGGGACAAGAAATCTTACATCGCTCCCTTTTTTTTTCTTCTGTTTTCTAACATCAGAAAACCTGTCGTTTTATTTTATTTTTTTAAAATTTATTTTGATTTGTCAATTGCTCACAAGATAATAGGTATAAGTATAAACGTAGTTATGAATACATGGATACATATAAGAAAAATAAACAAAAGGTTGCTTGGCTGTCTTTGGGTTGGGCATTGTGGCTTCTCCTGTGTCTTGAAATCCAATAAGAGCAGATTAACAGAATTGGAAGGGACCTTGTAGGTTATCTAGTCCAACCCCCCCCACCACCACCCAAGCAGGAGACTCTACACCATTTCTGACAGATGGGAGTCCAGTTCTCTTCTTGAAAAGCTTCCAGGAACGAAGCTCCCACAACTTCCGAAGGCAACTTCTATTCCATGGGTTGATTGTTCTCACTGTCAGAAAATTTCTCCTTATTTCCAAGTTGAATCTCTCCTTGTTCAGTTTCCATCCATTATATATCTGGCCTTCGGGTGCCTTGGAAAACAGCTTGGCCCCTTCCTCCTCTCTGTGGCTCAAATATTGGAAGTCTACTATCATGTCTCCCCTGGTCTTTCTCTTCACCTGACTAGCAGCCGAAGAGGGCATGTTTTTTTAGGAGGGACGTCCTGTCTCACCTTGAACTCTCTTCTCCAGAGTTCTGGGGACAAGTTCAACCTATCAGCCTCTGTTTACTGACTTTCCCAGAATCCCTTGCAGTGATGATGATGTCATCCATTCAGTCACGTCTGATTCCTGGCAATTCTATGGGCCAAGGTCTCTCTCTCTTCCCTGTGGGGTAAATGTGATTAAAAAAAAAAAGAAATCCTGGATTTTTTCCCCTGCCATGTTTATTTAAGAGGGAAATGGATGTTGTAAGTTTTGGAGACATTTTTTCCCTTTCAGCTCCTGAATTGCTGAATGTCCCTGGACTTTGGAGGAAGGTGTAGTTTTCTATCAACATGTCTCACTGATTGTGATGTGAATGAGCCAACCAGAATATGTGTGTCCCCTGGAAACAGGATCCATTTATTGATGAGGAGAATCACATGGGTTCATGGTTCTGGTGCAGCTGACAAAATGGAGTTGAGGGGGGGGGCGTTTATACCTTCTTTTGGGCTTTGCACTTGAGCTTCCTGTTCCTGTGCAAGAACATGTATTCCACTGCCTGTCAGACTCCCATGTACAGGCCATGAAGGGGTCATAGCTGGCTCTATAGGCAAAATACAAATCCTAGGAGTTTGTTTGAGCTAAGTTTGGTTGAAGTTTGCACTGCTCTGAGATGATGCAGCGAAGGGCTTGTGTTCTGAAAGGGTGTTGGGCAATTCCTATTGTGTCATAATGGCTTTCGTCCTGTTTTGGCTCTTGGGTGAAATCTTATGAATAGAGCTATCTAGATACCTGTCTTCTTTCAATAAGTTCTTTATCTCTTAAGTGCTGACATCTGCTGTGGGCTGTTAAGAAAAATGGGGGTTGCTTTCTGCCTCTAAAAAAAACACATTTCTCCATTTCTCCCTTTGGGAAATATAATATTCTGCCTTTTTAAATATTCCTCAAAATATTCCATTCTTCTGGGAGAAGGGTAGGTGCTGACTTTCTACACAGGTATGGACTTTACCCTGTAGTGTCTGAAAAAGTGCAGAATGATTGTCTAATATTAACTGTAGCTTATGAAATAACACTTGGCTTAAGCTACAAGCTGGCGGCGTTTTTATTTCATAATTTGTTGAAAATGTTTATATAGCCACCCATTTTCTAATCAACTCTGGGGCAGCTCCCAATCAAAATTTAAAAGTATATTAAGACCGTAAAGATAATTGCATTAGAACATTAAAAACAAAGACCTGATGCCAAGTCTATTTTTTAAAACATGTAATTATTCAACTTTATCCTGCTTCTTAGCTCCCATCAGAAGGCCCTGGAACAGAGTCTCCAAGCTTGGCAACTTTAAGACTTGTGGACTTCAACTCCCAGAATTCTCCAGCCAGAAGAAAGGGCCAAGTTGGATGGGTGGTTCATCCCCCAAATGCCTGGCTTGGTCAGAACATAGGCAATGGTTGTGTAGAGCTTGGTTACAGATTTTAGTTTGGGTGGGTGTTCTGGGTTGGGAGCATAACAAAACCCATGGCAACCTGTGGCTTTCCATTGTGTCGTTGTATTGTGTCATCAATTGCAGACTTGGTCTGTAGAAGGATCTAGGTGGGGATAGAAATAATAGAAATAGGAATAGAACAGAATAGAATGGAACAAGGAAAGAATAGAATAGAATAGAATAGAAAAACAGAACAGAACAGAACAGAATAGAATATAGAGCAGAACAGAACAGAATTCTGTATTGGTCAAGTGTGATTGGACACACAAGGAATTTGTCCTGGTGCAAATGCTCTCAGTGTACATAAGAGAAAAGATCCATTCATCAAGAGTCAAGAATCATTAGGTACAAGACTTAATGATAGTATAGGGTGCTAAATAAGCAATCAAATCATACTAGGAAACTAAATAAAACAATATAAGTTGTAAGATACAAGCAAGAAGATTATAGTCATAAGTAGAAAAGGAGGTAGGTAATAGGAAGGATGAGAAGAATAGTAGTAATACAGTCTTAGTAAATGGTTTGACAGTGTTGTTTAGCAGAGTGATGGCGTTTGGGGAAAAAACTCCCCTTGTGTCTAGTTGTTCTGGTGTGCAATGCTCTATAGCGTCATTTTGAGGAAAGGAGTTGAAACAATTTTTGTCCAGGATGTGAGAGGTCTGTAAATATTTTCACAGCCCTCTTTTTGGCTCATGCAGTGTACAGGTCTTCGATGGAAGACAGGTTGGTAGCCATTGTTTTTTCCATTGAAGTCTATGTCTGTCTTGTTTGGTTGCATAGCCAAACCAGACAGGTACAGAAGTACAGGTGACCGATGGTGGCTGTTGTCATGATGGAATTCCTTTCCATGGGTCCAGATGATGAAAATGCCATCAGGGAATCTCAAGTAAAGGAAAGGGACTCTGAGGATAAGAGTTGAAGAATGCATCATTCCAGGTGCTAAGAAGGTGTTGGCAGATTGAGCCATCCATGGGCCCATGGTCAGGCCATTGACTTACAGATACATGTAACTGCCAATGCTGAACTAATTTTGAAACTTTGCATAGTTTTATGCCAGTAGATGCTGTGTTGACATCACTGGTATCGTTCTTGACAGTTTGAAATCCATGCTTGTGTGGGATGTTGATATATAGTGATTCAACATCTGTGGGAACTCAAATGGGTTTGTTGGGGAGGTTGCCTGTGAGGTTCAGTTTCCTTAACACCCTTTAGGTGATACCTTGTAGGTAGCTGGGAGTGCTGTTGGCATAAGGCTGAGGCTAGTCATTATCACAAGAATGGAATAGGACAGAGACAATGGGACAGTCACATTTTTGTATTTTGGGATGTAGGTAGAAGATTCAGTCGGAGCTGAAGAAGCTTCTTGAATGAGAAGTGAAATGTCTTCAGAGAAAAAACAGAAAGTCCAGTTGCCTCCTGAAAAAAGCACCTCTGGGACAACCATGACCTGGAGGATGGAGACTTTAAGCCATGGGTCTTCAAACTTGACAGCTTTAAGACTGGTGGACTTCAACTCCCAGAATTCCTCCTCCAGTCATGCTAGCGCAGGAATTCTGGGAGTTGAAATCCACAAGTCTTAAACTTGCCAGGTTTGAAGACCCTTGTGATAGATGATAGATAGATAGATGATAGATTGATAGATAGATAAGTAAATAAGTAGGTATGGAGAGAGAGAGATGATAGATAGATAGATAGATAGATAGATAGATAGATAGATAGATAGATAGATAGATAATAGATCAGGGGTCTTCAAACTTGACAGCTTTAAGACTTGGTCCTCCTCCAGTCATGCTAGCTCAGGAATTCTGAAGTCCACAAGTCTTAAACTTGCCATGTTTGAAGACCCTTGCTTTAAGCTATACAATTTGGGATGAACATCCTTTGAATGGTGTAGGAGTAGGAAGGGATTTCCAGAGGGAAAAATTGCAGACTACAGGAACCATTAGTGCTACTCAGCTGACTCCAAAGACACAGATAAACCTCCAAGTGCTTCAATGACCCTCTAAAAGGATGCAAGTGACCAGCTTGTCTGCAAGGTGTATAAATCCTTCCATTCTCCACCATCCAGTCAGAGTTGAAGTAGCTTCTTAGATGAGAAGCGAAATGTCTTCAAAGAAAAACCGGAAAGTCCAATTGCCTCCTGAAAAAAGGAGGGAGGACAATCTGTGCATTTGGTATTTCTGATCTAACCTTCTTTTTCTTATCATTGGATTGGTAGAAGGTGCCCCATTGGGTCTACTTGGATGTTTCCAGGCAGATGCCAACTTGGGAAATGATTTCAACGGTCACGCAGTTTGTTCATAGATACGTTGTGTGGGATCTGAAGATTGAAGTTGGCAGAATGTGGGTGTCAGCCTCCAAGAATCCTCCTTCTGCTTGTCTTTCTGGCTGCCATAGAAACGGGGGAAGGGAAGAATAATTGGACTTCGTGGGGGGAAGTGTGCTGGAGGCTTGAGATGGTAAAATGTAAAAGTTGGGATGTTTCCTTGACTATTATTTGCTTACTGTGCAGATGTAGCCCTTCATCTGCCTAAGCCAAGGTCAACCATCTTGGCATACCAGATGTCTGTAACACCACCTGAAGATGCCTCTCATGACATTATACCAAGGGTCTTCAAACTTGACAAATTTAAGACTTGTGCACTTCAACTCCCAGAATTCCTGAGGTAACATGACTGAAGGAGGAGGAATTCTGGGAGTTGAAGTCCATCAGTCTTAAAGCTGTTAAGTTTGAAGACCCCTGCATTATACACATCTCAGATTGGATGGCCAGTTTGAACTATTGGGGGTGGGGTGGGACCATGGGATAACTTTCTATGTGTGATTTTCATGCCTATTGCCTCAGATTTTTTTTTTTATTTCTTCTGATGCTGCCACTTCAATTTCCAGTAAAAAGTCCTTTTCTCTATAACAAGAGAGTCTAAGGGTTTAGACACTGGGTTTGAGAGTTGTTTCTAAGCTTCCTTGTTATGATTCGCTTGATGAAAACTGCCTCTCCTTCCTTTGATATTATTGTTCTTAAGGCTTTGGATGGCATTGTGTTCTCCTTTGCTGACATTGGAAGGCACACCCTACAGTCCTGATGGACACGTTTTCTTCTTTTCTTTGGCTGTGGAACTCCAGAAACCTTTTGTGGGGAAAGAAGCGATTGTCACAGAAGGAAGACTTAGATATCTCACTTAGCTGGATTGTGATGTGGTAGCTTGACAGCACTGCGCCTTTAATGTGAATGCGATGATTCATCATTGCTTGGTAAAAAAAACAGCCAGGTAATTGCTCTGGAATTGTCTAAACGAGCCAGGCCCAGTTCCTGCAACCATTCAACGCATGTTTTAGCCTCCAGTCCCCTCATCATCTTAGTTGCTCTTCTCTGATCTCTTTCTAGAGTCTCAACATCTTTTTTTATGGTGTGGTGGCCAAAACTGGATGGGGCACTCTAGGTGCTCTGGAATTGGGGAGGGAGTGGAACAAGAAAAGGCAGTGACTTCCCTATTTCTTATTCTTCCCAATACTCGAATACAGCTCATCAGTCTGGGACCCACATTACGTATCTACCTGTCAATGAATAGTTCAGCTTCAACCATAACAACACAAGAGCACACAATAGATACAAACTCAAGGTTAACCACACCAAATTTGATTGCAGGAAATACGACTTCAGCAACAGTGTGGTCGATGTCTGGAATCCTCTACCTGACTCTGTGGTTTCTTCCCCAAACCCCAAAAACTTTGACCTTAGACTGTCTACTATTGACCTCATCCCTTTCCTAAGAGGTCTGTAGGGGGCGTGCATAAGCGCACCAGAGTGCCGACTATCCCTGTCCTATTGTTTCTTTTATTTTTCTTATATGTATCCATTTCATGTATTCATAACTATGTATATACTTATACTTACTATCTTGTAAACAATTGACAAATCAAAATGAATTAAAAAATAAAATAAAAAATAAAATAAATTTCCTTATTTTAACCTGGAGCAGTTTTCACCAATGCAAAATCCTTTGGCTTTGCTCTTTTGTAAAAGGGCTCAGTAAGTTTTGTCCCAAAAACTTAAACCAGGGCCCTATCTAACATAATGAAATTCAATGTAGAGAAAAGTAAAGTCTTACACTTAGGCAAGAGAAACCAAAAGTACACATATAGTATACTGGGTGAAACCAGGCTTAATAGCAGTCACCACGAGAGGGATCTTGGAATCTTAGTCGACAAACAATTAAATATGAGCCAACAATTTGCAGCTGCAGGCAAAAAAGCCAATGCAATCCTAAATTGCATTAACAGAGGGATACAATCAAGATCAAGGGAGTACTAATAATATTCTATAAAGCCTTAGTAAGGCCATTCCTAGAGTATGAAAAACATGCTGAGACACTAGAAAGAGTGCAGAGAAGAGCAACCAGGATGATTAGGTTAATGGAGGCTAAAACATACAACGAACAGTTGCAGGAACTGGGCCTGGCTAGTCTAGTGAAAAGAAGGACCAGGGGAGACAGGAGAGCAGCCTTCCAAGATTTGAGGGGCTGCCACAGAGAGGAGGGGAGGGTCAAGCTACTTCCCAAGGCACCCAAAGGCCAGACAAAGAACAATGGATGGAAACTGATCAAGGAGAGATTCAAAATAAGGAAATAAGGAGGAATTTCCTGAAAGGAGAGCAATCAACCCTTGGAACAAAAGTTGTGGGAGCTTCATCCCTGGTGGCTTTCAAGAAGAGACTGGACCTGTCAGAAATGGTGCAGGGGGTTGGACTAGATGACCTACAAGATCCCTTCCAACTCTGTTAATCTGTTAAATCTGTTTAAAACAAAATCTCTAGGCAGTTGCTGATATTAATAAAGGGGTATAGTTGTAGCTCAGGGTTGACATGAAGGGTCCTTGGTGCTCTCTGAGCTTGTTTCCTTGCAGACAGTTTCATTCCCCAAACTAAGTAAACATCGTCAATGCTAGCCTTGAGCCATTTGGAACTGGGCCATGGTAGTGATGGGTGGGCGAGCGTGTGCTCCATTTGCATGAGTGGTGTGTGCCTGCCTGTTGCACCAATGGAGCTGCATGCACACACATGTTTCCTTGTCACCCACATGGAACCATCCCCTCCCCTCCACACTGGCCCACAAAGCCAGAAAGGTTGGATTTACAAAAGAAGCCTCTTTTGTAAATCCAACATAGGAAAATCCAGGTCAGTCCCCTGATATGCAAATGCTTTTTAATCCCCTTTAATTATTAAGACGTCATCTGGTTTCTTCTGTAAGTGCATCATCTTTTTCCACCTCTGTAACCTTTCATTTTTAAATCCACTGTCAGATGTGCCTCAGACTGATCCGGTAAAACTTGTTCCTCTTCCATAATATTTTTTAAACACATCTCTCTAGAACAGACACTCTTAAAATAAACTTCCGTCCATTGCTCAAAAACTTTCCTCAATATTACAAAACAGTTTGCTGAATTCTGTCTTAGTAAAGCAAATTAAGCTTTCTTCCCCTTCAATTGTATACTTTAGTTCATTCTGGTTCCCTCTTATGTCCAGGCTTCGTCATTTAATCCGACCGGTTTTTTATTTTTTTAAAAAGAGAATTCAAGCCAAAAGCATTTTCCCATGGGAAGGATTGAATTTCTGTTTAGAAAAGGAAATATCCAAACCCATTTGCATTCCTTTGAAGGCGCTGACCCTGTTTTGAATAAAAAGATGGCTGTTGCTTTGTCTCCCAGAACTTTGAATCAGTCGGAGAGTCTTGCTTGTGGTTTCCTCATAAGGAGTAGCGGTCTGGAGCACCTGTGGGTGATCCTCAAGTCCTCTCTTTGTCCAGAAAGGAATTACAAAGAGCCGATTTCCTTGCTGCCTCTTCTTTCCGCTGTAGTGATCAACTTTTATGGAACCATCTAGAGTTCACTTTTTTTCCTGAAGTCCTGTGAACCAGAAAATCTCTTGCCAGTCAAATCTACCCGACCCATCAGACTGGGGAGGCAGGGAATGCTGCGGATCCCATCCCTGAGGGAGATACACTGGTGAGACCCATAAGAAGGGCCTTCTCTGTGGTGGCTCCCTCTCTCTGGAACATCATTTCTCCAGATATCAGAATGGCCCCCACTCTGATTCCCTTCCGGAAGGCATTGAAGACCTGCTTCTGCTGTCACTGGGGTGGGAGGTGATTTTATTATTGTTCTGACCAAGACTTCCTGAGACCATAATTAAGCACACGCTTCGTTAACTCTTGTTTTATTTCACCACTGGGAATTATGCTCATTCCCAGCCTGTATTGAGTCCCAAACAGTCCCTCAAGATAAGCACCCACTTTTCTCTCCTTTGAATTGCTGCCAACAACTAAAGTGTCAAATTAACTGTAAAAAACTCGACCGAAGAACAAAGTCCACACAGAGCTTCAAGGTTTAATCTGAACAGAGCAAGCGACGTTGCTTCCTGCAAAGGTTTCTCTACCTTTGCACTTCCTTTATCCCTTAGGGGAGGGGCAATCACCTCCAAGGCTTACTCCCAAGTCGCCCCTTTTGTCTTAGCTGCTCTTGCCTTCTGGCAGCTCTGCGCACATGCGCCCTGGGAACAGGCTCCCCTTGTTCCTCTGCCTCACTGCTGCCAGACTCCAGAGGCTTCAGAGGTAGCACCCCACTCCCAGATAGTCCTGGCCCCATCTCTGTATCAGATGCAGGACCCTCGTCCGAGTCCTCCTCAGACTCCCAGACTGGTCCCTGTTCTTCCCCACTGTCCAATTCGGCTGCTGGCTGCACAGGCTGCCGGTGAACCACAACGATTATATTAATTTATTTGATTCTTCTTACTAGTTTTACTGTTTTAAATGTGGTTTTATACCTTGTACGCCGCCTTAAGTCACCATGGGTGAATAGGCAGCAATATAAATCCAATAAATAAATAAATACATAAATAAAATAAAATCAATTGAGAACAAAAAGTCCTTTGAAACAGCATCTTAGTGCAAACACCCTCAAGCAGAGGATTCTGCAAAATGCCTTTTCCTCTCTGGCAGAAAAGCAAGGCCTTCGCCTGGGCTCTTGAGCTAAAGAGATTTTCAAAGCTGCTCTTTCCATCCTTAACTTCTCTTCTGCACACACTGAAAAAAAAAAAAAAGTCCTAGCCATTCATCCCAGGAATGGGTTGGACCTGTGGCCTCGACCTTTGACCTAAGGGTTACTCACCGCTCTTGTTGCTCCCTACGTTGGAAGTGGACTCTGCCCCCATTTGCATGAAGATGGCGGCAGCTGCAGAGATCCAATCAGATCCAGGTTCTCAGGGTGGTGTGCCACCTGCTCCTTCCCCCTCCCTTGGGCAGTAGAGGCAATGCGCTTTTCATCTTCTGGCACAGCACCACAGCTCTCGTCCTTTTGATTTGCCCCTACCAGCTCTTGTGGCCTTCCTTACCCCATCTGCCTTCATCCTCAACTTCAAATCTCAACAAATAAATGCTCTGTCCTACATATTGGCAAAAAATATATATATATCAGAAAATAAAATACAGGGTGAATAGTCAAGACCTTGTTGATGATCCAAACTCTGTCAAGGACCTTGGAATACTCATCTCTAATGATCTAAGTGCTAGAGCCCACTGTAACTACATAGCTAAAAAGGCGTTGAGTTGTTAACCTAATCCTACGTAGCTTTTTCTCTGGTAATATTACACTACTAACTAGAGCATACAAAACATTTGCTAGACCAATAGTTGAATACAGGTCATCAGTCTGGAACCCACATTACGTATCTGATATTAACACAATTGAGAAAGTCCAGAAAAATTTCAAAAGAAGAGTTCTCCACTCCTCTCCTCGTTGCAGAAGACCTTATGCCAGACTTGAAATTCTAGACCTAGAAAACCTAGAACTATGTCGCCTCCAGTCCGATCTAAGTATAGTATATAAAATCATACATTGCAATGTCCTATTTGTCAATGAATACTTCAGCTTCAACCATAACAACACAAGAGCAAACAATAGATACAAACTCAAGGTTAATCACACCAAACTTGATTGTAGGAAATATGCCTTTAGCAACAAAGTGGTCAATGTCTAGAATATTCTACCTGACTGTGGTTTCTTCCCCAAACCCCAAAAACTTTAACCTTAAACTGTCTACTGTTGACCTCACCCCTTTCCTAAGAGGTCTGTAGGGGTCGTGCATAAGTGCACCAACTTGACTACCATCCCTGTCCTATTGTTTCTTTTATTTTTTTATTTTTCTTATATGTATTCATGTCTTCATAACTATGTTTTTACTTGCACCTATTATCTTGTAAGCAATTGACAAAAAGAAATAATAAAAATAAAATAAAATAAAATAAAATAAAATAAAATAAAATAAAATAAAATAAAATAAAATAAAATAAAATAAAATAAAATAAAATAAAATAAAATAAAATAAAATAAAATAAAATAAAAATAATAAAAATAAAAAATAAAAATAAAAATAAAAATAAAAATTCTGGGAGGGGCTGAAGTGCTGCAGCTTCAAAGCAAGCTGGGACTTGTAGTTTAGCAATGATCCCCTTTTCATTGAACAAAGGCTCAAAGTTACAATGGTGCTAAGAATAGAATCCTTTATCATTACTGTTTTTGAAAGAGAGTAGAAAATAGAAAAGGATCTATAACCTCTAGTTACACTTACAGCTGTCACATCACACTACAGTGGTGTAATTATAAGTTGGGCACTTGGCAACCAGCTCATGCTTGTGACAGGCTGCAACATCCTGTGGTCACATTTTGTGAGCCTTTTTTTGGTCAAGTTCCGACAAGAAACAGCAATGAGGGAAGATGGATTTCTTTAACAACCTTGTGATTTACTTACCATGAAGTTTGTCCTAAAACTGAATCTGACTTGACTTAACAAGTGTTAAAGTGGAAATTCCAGTCGCAATTGGAATGATAAGTCAAGGACTAATTAGCAGCTCTCGGTGGCTTTTAGCCATGCCAAGACAGTGTTGGGGCTGTGGTTTTCATGGCTGGGAGTTCTAGGTGTGGTAGTTTCTCTAGGAAATGTGGGCTGTTACAAACCAGGAGTGGAAGTTTCAGATGGAAGGGAAACGGGGAGAGAGAGACACACACACTCAAAGAGAGAGTGACAGAGACACACACACAGAGAGACACTCACAGAGACAGAGACAGACAGAGAGACAGAGACATAGAGAAGGAGAAGAGAGAGAGAGTGAGCACGCTTTGAGGTCAAGACAAGAGTGATATGCTGCCTCAGTCAGTCACTCCGAAGGCAGTTGTGGGACTTTGCCCAGCCATAGTTGAAAGAGCTGAGTCATTTTCATGGTTAGTTTACCTCCCTGCCTCATCCAGAAACCCGTTGATGGAGGTGACTGGAAGAGCGGAAAAGAGAGGAACCTGTTTTTCCAGCTGGGAGGCTCAAAGCAGGAAAATTCATGCAGCTCCTAGCCCTCTTTAATATCTCACCCAAAGAGGTTTCGCCATTTTTAAGAAGCCAGAATTTCGGGTTTAATGAGCGAAGAAAATACCTGTTGCATGCAGGCGAGTGGGAAGAGAGTTGGTGGTGGGGGGAAACGTGGCTTTGGTTGAGGAACAGCTTCAGGTCATCTTCGACGCGAAGTTTCACCTCTGTGGAGGACCGGTTGTCTCATCACACACTTTTGTCTGTTTTTTTTTTTTTTTTAAATTATTAGGTTAATTAAAAATGTGGTTCGCACTTTCAAGTACTTCTACGGCCTGAAGTTTGAAGTGAAGGGTCTGGAGCACTTCGGGATGGAAGGTCCCTGCGTCATCATTTCAAACCACCAGAGCATCCTGGACATGATCGGTAGGGGTCTGGGCTCCATGGGTCACAGTGGGAGGAGGTATTCTTGTCCTTGGCTTGCCCAGCCTCTGAAAAGGGGCCCGGCATAAAGAATTGTGTGGGAATGGGACAATTTGTCATGGCCAATTCCTTGCGGCCAACTCACCGCAGCTGCCCTCGCTATGGGCAACTTGGCGCAGGAGAATTTAACAATTCTATTTAACTATTTAAAACAAATACAATTATTTCAATTTTTTGCCATTCACATTTCATTCTGTTCCTCATTTTGCATCCTTTCTTTAATACCAATAGCCCTTAGACTTATATACCGCTTCACAGTGCTTTTACAGCCCTCTCTAAGCGGTTTACAGAGTCAGCCTCTCCCCCCTCAACAATCTGGGTCCTCATTTTACCGACCTCGGAAGGACAGAAGGCTGAGTCAACTTTGAGCCTGGTGAGATTCGAACTGCAGGCAGCCGGCAGTCAGCACAAGTAACCTGCAGTACTGCACTCTAACCGCTGCGCCACCACAGCTCATTAATGATTCTATTCCACCATTTCTTTAATATTAGTCTAACTGTTTGCCCTGCAATGAGTTGTCTTGTGGCAAGATGGCGGGTGCCAAGTTGGTTGTGGCAAATTGTCACAGACCCAAGAATTGTATGGGTTTAATGCACATGTTAAGTTCCAATTAAGATTGATTGCTCATGCCCATACTCGAGAATTTAGTCAACTAACCATCAGCACTAAATTGGTTCTAGGTAAGGTCAATGGAATTCACTAGAAGTGGACTTGGATTGTTTCAGTGATGTAAGCACTCCAGACTAATTCCTCACTTGACCCTGCCTCTTTTTTTCCTGCAGGGGAAAGACAGACCACAAGGGGCCATTCCCATTTCATGGCCTTTGCTTGAGATTTAAGGGAAGGGGAGAAATCACTGAAATCAGGGTCTTCACACCCAGCCCTGGTTTTCTTAAATCAAGATAGCTTAATCGAGATAGAACATCACATTTGTAGCCAGGTTTGCTAAAAACCTAAGTGTCAGGATTCTGGCAGTTACCCCAATTAAATCATGAGTCTTGAGCTAAACTTCCAAAACTTTAAAGGATTTATTCAGAGTTAACATGTTTGGCACTGCCTGGGTATAGCTGACTCTGAGACACATCATTCATTGTCATCCTTGACCCTGGTTTTTCCCCACTCCCTGGGTGTAACATAATTCATATTCTCCAATGGGACACATCCATAGCCCAGAGTCATCGATCATGCTCTCCAGTTAGATATTTGCGTGGCAGAAACTTCAGTCACCTAGTTACTATCTTTGAAAAACTATTTATGGAATGCACTTTCAATTTCCAAGCTGCCGCACTGCTCTTTCAAGCCCCTTTCCCCTCTCCCTTTCTGATGGCAACTCTAAAAAGACCATAAAAATATTTTATGAGTTAACATTAAGAGGTATATTTGCACAGTATACCAAACTTGGTTAGAATAAACCTGTCTGGCTACCTGCCTCTCTTCCGTTCATTGACTCATTATGCAACTCATGTATATTTGGAATAATAATAATAATATTTATACTTCATTGCACATAAGTCATCCAGATACTTAGACTGGATTTTGCATTATTATTATTTACAAAAACAAAGAAGAAAAACAGACACAGCTCTTTTACTAACATCTCATGTTTGCTGTAAAATGTCCAAATAACAAGGGTTTACACCCACATATTAAAATCTCTTATATTAGTTTGAAGATCTAAATATGGAAATGATTCATTGTTAAATATTAAGTCATTATGGTTAATAACTATGACTACTATGACTCAGGTTTTAAATTAGAAACTAGGATAAAAATCAATGTCTGCCTGATTAAAAAAAATAAGTCACAGTATTATAATCATATGTTAGAAAGAATCTTTGGATGTTGTAGGAACCCGTTTTTAATATTATAATCCAGAAATGGTTTCTAATGAATTCCAGATTGGTGTTTCAGATAAGAAAGTACGTTTCTCATGGGAAAAATATGCCATTTTCTGTGAAAGGGACAGGAAATTCCCATCAGAAACCAAGAATCCTTGCCAGTTTTGTACCCTATGTAGACAATTTACCAGTGTTTAATTGATAATAATAGTTGGTTAAATTTAGACTTGTCAGGCCTAAGAAATCAGGAAATTCAAAAGGACGACAGGTTTATTGCAAAATTATTTATAATAGATAGAAGATTTATAATTCAGTACATTGATTATTTAATCACTTGTGAGATAGATATAGATAGATAGAAATATAGATAGATATAGATAATAGAGATAGATAATCGAGATAGAGATAGATGGAGATGATAGGATTAATAGAGATAGATAATAGAAATAGACAGATAGAGATAGATAGTGATAGAGATAATAAAGATAGATAATAGAAATAGATAGATGATAGAGATAAAAGAGATAGATAATAGAGATAGATAGATGATAGATAGATGATGGATGGCAGGCTTGAAAGGGTGTTGGGCTCCTTCATGGCCCAGCTGTAGGCTATGACCCACGTAAATGGGTTATCAGCCAGACTAGATGCATGATGTGAATGGGTAGGAATCTCTTTCCTGATTCAATATGGGGGGGGCGGGTTCCTGTTTGGTCCGGCCTGCTGTCCCATCACAGTCCAGCCTTTGAGACCCTTCCCTCCCAGTGCTGAGCTGTGAAATGCAGCTGAGAGACTTTTAATTTCTCCAGAGACCATGAAATCTTGACTGAGGTTTCAATGCTAACCAAATAAAGATTGCGTCTACGTCGTTTCCATGTTTATTTGCCCCAAACAGCCCTTGGGTTCCTCGGCCCAAATAGGACGTTCCTCTGGGTCTCTGCCAGTCACGGTCAGCAAAGATGGGGAGAGGGGCACTTGGTGGGCTCTCCCAATCTCAGAGGCAGCTTTTCAACGTGTCTTCTTCCTGCATTTTTTGCCCTTTGCAGGGCTGATGGAAATCCTTCCGGAGCGCTGCATCCAGATTGCCAAGAGGGAGCTGCTCTACACGGGGCCAGTGGGATTGGTCATCTACCTGGGTGGGATCATCTTCATCAACCGGAAGAGAAGCAGCACCGCCAAGTCCGTGATGTCCGGAGTCGGCCAGACCATGATCAATGAGAACGTGAGTGCGGGGACAGGGGTGGGATTCAAATTTCTTAACAACCGGTTCTGTGAGCATAGCCTAGTTTATGGGTGTGGCTTGGTGATCATGTGACAGGCTGGGCATGGTGTGTATTGTAAATATTATAAATATTTATGTAAATATTGAATTTTTTTATTTAAAAAGAGCATTTTTTTACCCAAAAATCAGGCAAAGCAGGCAGTCAGATTGAGTTGCTCACAGAATCACAGATTCACTCAGAGAGCTTCCATTCTGCCATCTGCTTCCTGAGTCTGCATTGAAAAATAGAAGCGTCAGTCCTAAGGAAGGTTCAGCTCTGCTTTTAGATTAGCTAGAAAGCAAGAAATGCAATGATTTCCTGCTTTCTAGCTAATCTAAATCTCCCAGCACAGCAGAACAGCTGATGGTCGGGGGGAAAAAAAGGAAAAATAGCAATTTACCAAATGCAGGCAGGTTTTGAGGGCACGCATGCCAGGTAAGGAGTGAGTTGGCGGGGTGGGGGCACAATTTGCCAGTTGTCCAAACTGCGCAGAATCATAACAATCAGTCCTATAGAACCAGTCCAACCAGGTAGAATCCCACCCCTGTGTGGCGGGCCGAGCAGTCAGCTGTCACCCCTGGCTTGGTCCCTCTGGAATCAGATTTTGGCCACTCAGCTTGTATGCTAGACGAGGCAAAACGAGGCTGGGTGTCAATTTTGGTGAGAACTGAGCCTTTGTGTTGACACATCATTTGTGAAGCCACTATTGCTTTATGGGTAGTCCTCGGCTTATGGCAGTTTATTTAGTGACCGTTTGAAGTTAACCCGCCACCATTGAAAAAAGTGACTTACAGCAATAGCACTTAGCACTTAGATTTATATACAGTGTTTTACAGCCCACTCTAAGCGGTTTACAGAGTCAGTCGATCGCCCCGAACAATTTGAGTTCTCGTTTTACCAACTTCGAAAGGATGGAAGGCGGAGTCAACCTTGAGCCACTGAGATTTGAACAGTGTGTGTCGGCAGCCAAAGAAGCCAATGCAATCCTAAGTTGCATTACCAGAGAGATACAATCAAGATCAAGGGAGATACTACTATCACTCTACAAAGCCTTAGTAAGGTCACACCTAGAGTACTGCATACAATTTTGGTCACCACACTATAAAAAAGAGGTTGAGACTCTAGAAAGAGAGCAGAGCAGAGCAATCAGGATGATGAGGGGAGTGGCGGTTGAAACATACGATGAACGGTTGCAGGGCCTGGGCCTGGCTAGTCTAGGGAAGAGAAGGACCAGGGGAGACAGGAGAGCAGCCTTCCAATATTTGAGGGGCTGCCCCAGAGAGGATGAGGAGGGCGTCAAGTTATTTTCCAAAGCCCCTGAAGGCCAGGCAAGGAATGGATGGAAACTGAACAAGGAGAGATTAAACCTGGAAATAAGGAGAAACTTTCTGACAGTGAGAACAATCCATGCATGGAACAGAAGTTGCCTTCACAAGTTGTGGGAGCTTCATCCCTGGAGGCTTTCAAGAAGAGACTGGACTGTCATCTATCAGCAATGGTGTAGGGTTGCTTGCTTGGGTGGGGGGGTTGGACTCAATGACCTACAAGGTCCCTTCCAACTCTGTCATTTGGTTATTCTGACTTAGCATTGTGAAGGCATCTCAAAAGGATCTCCTACTGGGATTTTCACTAAACCTCAGGAATCCAGTCGTTGCTTTGTCCCAATAAGGCTCTAGGATTCTAAGTTGGAGAAGTAAATATGTCCCAGCTGAAGCAGCCAGATGTGCCACCTTGTCTAGACAGGCCTGGTTGAGTGAATTGTTGCCTTCTGAAAGGGTGGCCGGATGTGCTCCTCCCCTACCCAAAAGTTAAGCAAAAAAGTTAAAAGACCTGACAAGATCCTTTGGCGAGATCATATGAGATTTATTTTATCCATGGTTGGAAAACAACTATGGAAGTTAGAAATTAAAGAAGACTAGCACAAAATAGTAAACATGTGGTAAGAATTAAAAATGTTAAGATGGGGAATGTTATAAGAATTAGATATATGATGTAGATTAGTATTAAGTAAGAATAGAGTATTAAAGTTAAGCAACAAATATGTATAAACTATAATGGTTATTGCACAAGGCATCTATGCCCACATGCTGTTCAAATGAAAGATGGAATGTTTGTATAAATAAAATAAATAAATAAATAAATTGTGTGTGTGTGTATGTATATATGTTTTCTTATATATGTTTTCTCTTTCATATATATATATAAAGATCCTTTGGC
The DNA here is from genome assembly GCA_033807585.1 of Hydrophis major. Classification (NCBI taxonomy): domain Eukaryota; kingdom Metazoa; phylum Chordata; class Lepidosauria; order Squamata; family Elapidae; genus Hydrophis; species Hydrophis major. The sequence goes on from CM066341.1 coordinate 9,058,520, forward strand.
AAGATCCATATGCATTTTAAGCCCTAGAGCAGCCGTAAGAGTGACTGATGAAATCATAAAAGCTTTCTCTTCTTTGCAAAGTGTGCATTTTTTAACCTCTTAATTATTTGCACTTATTTGCAAAGCAAGTGGAACTTCTAAGGCCATGTTGGGACTCTCATCTTACCTATTTTAATCCGGTTCATACAGCCTGGGTCTTTGGATACCGAAACAACATTTGAGACCCAATCATCCTGCAATTTATACACACAGTTTCCTTGCACACACAGTGTCCGATCCGTGTATCTGTCATTTCTTCAATGGAAGAAGAAAAGGGAGGGCTTTTCACCCTGCTGATGGAACAGCTGTCTTGCCCCAGAAGAAGAAAAACCTTTGTGTTTTTGGCGCCTCTAAGGGTACCTGGAGTTGTTGCCAGCTAAACTTAACTGTGAAGGGAATCAGGCAACTGACCCAATGGCAGAAGGCCAACTTGGAGGAAGCCAATCCCAGGCTGGTTGCAAGCTTCCATGTGCCTTTCCCGGACTTTGATCTGATCTGATCTGTGCCAGGATACTATCTGTTCCTGACCTGAGCTCCCAAAGACATTTGGAAGCGATCCAGTCCAAATAACTTCCAAGAAAAAGCTAGCATTTGAATACAGCTTTCCAAACACTCCAAGAGTGCTTCGGCCATTTTCTTTCCTTAATCTGTCTCAAACTCCTCTGGCTCCTTGGAACAAGAACAGCCCAGCAGATACAAAATGTGCCAGTAATTTTGCTGGCCGGGTAGAAATTGGATCTGTTGATTTTTAGAGCACTTTAAATTTCTGGTTGTCCTGAAGAGCTTCAGATTAACTTCCTGTTCTCTCTCAGTAACTTGAGAGACCAAAGCGGAAGATAGAACATAAAACAGAAGAATAACGCTGGAGTTTTGAGGTCTTCTACTCCAACAGCCTGCCCATAGCAGGACCCTGTACCAGTGGTGGCTAACCTTTTTGGGCTCCTGTGCCAAAAATTGTGTGTGCGCACCCCAGAAGGCAATGCGAGCAGGGCCCCCCCACACCCTCTGCACATGCACACGCGATTCCACCCTTGCCCCCTTACCTGCACTGCGCCTCACAGCTGATTTTCGGCTCATTTGAGGCCTTTTTCAGCCTGCCAGAGGCTTGAGGAAAGCCTCTGCAGCCTTTGCAGGCTGAAAAAAAAAGGCCCGTTTTGTCACTTCATATATTTTCGGAAATACCGGAAGTGAGAAAACGGGCCTATTTTTTCAGCCTGCAAAGGCTGCAGAGGCTTCCCTCAAGCCTCTGGCAGGCCGAAAAAGGCCTCAAACAGGCTGACAATCAGCCAGGGTATGCACGCTTGCACAGTAAGGTAAGTTTGCCTGGGGCATGCCATAGGTTCACCATTACGAACCATTTCAGACAAGTGCTTGGCCAATCTCTTAAAAGCCTCCAGTGATGGAGCACCTATATCTTCTGAAGTCAAGCTGCTCCAATTGTTAAATTGTCCTGTTAGGGAGTTTCTCCTTAGTTCTAGATTGCTTCTCCCCTTCATCAGTTTCCATCTATTGTTTCTTATCCTGCCTTCAGGTGCTTTGGAAAATAACTTGACCCCCTCCTCTTTGAAGCATCCCCTCAAATATCGGGATAAAGCTACCACATCTCCCTTAATTCTTCTTTTCTCTAGACCAGCCAAACCCAAATCCTGCAACCATTCTTCATACGTTTTAATCTCCAGGCCTTTCACCTTTTTAGTTGCTCTTTGCACTTTTTCCAGAGTCTCAACATCTTGTTTGTAACACGGTGACCAAAAGTGGATGCAGGATTCCAGGTGTGGCTTTATAAAGTGGTACTTGATGTTGATTCTATGCCTCTGTTTATACACCCCAGGATTGTATTAGCATTTTTGGCTGCTAGTCATGTTTAAGTGATGGTCCGCTACAGTGGTAGGAGTCAATTTTTTTTTACTACTGGTTCTGTGGGTGTGGCTCAGTGGGCGTGGCAGGAGAAGGTTACTGCAAAATCCCCCTTCCCTCCTCACCCCAGCTCCGTTCTCCTGGGCAGGGCAACCAAAGGAGACCCAGCCGATCAGCTGGGACTCAATGGGAGGCAGAGAAGAGATGGGGTTGGCAGGGCCAGTCAGAGGTGGGTGGGATTGGCCGGTTCTCCAAACTGCTCACAATTTCCGCTACCGGTTCTGCAGAACCGGTCAGAACCTGCTGAAGACCCACCTCTGGTCCACTTGGACACTAAAGGTCCCTCTCCCAGTTACTGTTTTTGAGCCAGGTTTCACCTGATCTGTACGTGTCTCTTTGGTTTTTCCTTGGTTTTTCCAAAGTGCAAAACCTTGCTCTTCTCCACATTAAATATGGTTGGAGAAGGGCCCATTGTTCAAGTCTGTTGAGATCTTTTTGGATCCTGAGCTTGGATCACTTTGGATCCCTGAAAGGCAGTCCTGCATTCCGCCCTCAAAAACATTACTGTATATATTTGCGTGTAGCAATTTTTGTTTTGTGTAGAATAGTGTGTTGGTGTTCTTAACCTCACTTTGTTGCGCTTTCCTTGGGGCTCCAAGATCCAGTCCACAATTTTACCCTTGAGTTACTCTTGAGTTATATTGAGTTACTCTTGAGTTATATATATATATTTTAAAAAAATCAAAATAGGCCTGTACAGGTAATCCTCTATTTCAGACCACAAATTGAGCCCAAAATTTGTCTTGCTAAGTGAGACATTTGTTAAGTGAGCTTTGCCCTGTTTTACGACATTTCTTGCCACCGTCGTTAAGTGAATGGCTGCAGTTATTTAGTTAGCAATCCGGTTTTTAAGTCAGCCCAGCTTCCCCACTGATTTTGCTTATCATAAGGTCACAAAAGGGGATCACAGGACCCCAGGACATTGCAACTCGTCATAAATATGAGTCAGTGGCCAAGCGCTTGAATTTTGATCACCTGAACTATGGGGATGATTCAGTGGTTATAAGTGTGAAAAACAACCGTAAATCATGTTTTTCAATGTCGTCGTAACTTTGAATTGTCACTATACAAACTCTTGTAAGTCAAGGAGTTACCTGTCCATCCTTCCAGGTGTCAGTTACTTGTCAGTTACCTGTCCATCCTTCCAGGTGTCAGTTACCCCCACTCAGGGGTGGGATTCAATCGGTGTTACTACCGGTTTGGTGACTATGTTTTGCTGTGCGTGTGTGTGAAAAGCCTTAAGCTGTGCTGCCCAGACAGCTGAAAAGCACTGCGCACAGGTGCGTAGCGTTCGAAAAAGCTCTTTTTTCCTGCTTTTTCAACCTCATCCGTGCCGTGCAAAGCAGCTGAGGTTGAAAAAGCAGGAAATAAAGGACAGGTAAGAGCCCTGGCAGGCAGGTGGGCCAAACAGCAGCAAACACAGAACCAGTTTGGTGTCTGCTGCTCTTCAAAGCTACCAGTTCCATAGAGCCGGGCAGAATCGGTAGCATCCCACCCCTACACCCACTTAAATCATGAGTCTCGAGCCAATCTTCCAAACTTAAAGATTTATTGAGAGTAAACATGCCGGCACTGCACCTCCTGGGTGTATCATAATTCATATTCTCCAATGGGACCCCTCCATAGCCCAGAGTCATCAATCAGGCTTTCCAGTTAGAATTTTGCAAGGCAGAAACTTTGGTCACCTAGTTACTTATCTTTGAAAACATTTATGGAATGCAGTTTCGGTTTTGTAAGCTGCTGCACTGCTCCCCTTTCCCTTTCTGTTAAAGACCAGAGAAATATTTTATGAGTTGACTTTCGGCTCCCCTCACTTCATACAATTCATTGTCACCCTTGATCCTGGTTTTTCCCCACCCCCTGGGTGTATTGCAATTCATATTCTCCAATGGGACACATCCATAGCCCAGAGTCATCAATCAGGCTCTCCAGTTAGAATTTTGCAAGGCAGAAACTTTGGTTACCTAGTTACTAACTTTGAAAACATTTGTGGAATGCATTTTTGGTTTGCAAGCTGCCGCACTGCTCCCCCTCTCCCTTTCTCTTGGCAACTCTAAAAAGACCAGAGAAATAGTTTATGAGTGGGGGGGGGGGGGAAGACACAGTGCAAATTTCTTTTTATAATTTTACTGTAACAAAGCGACAAAGGGAACGCATGTACAGATAGTCCTTGAGTTAAAACTGCGTAACAACCTTTGCAAAGTTGAAAAAAATGATTTACAAACCGGTCCTCGGGATGAATGACTGTCACAGTGTGCCTGCAGTCATGGGATCAAAATTTATTAACAATAGGTAACCGGTACGTATTTATGACAGTTGCAATGTCCTGCGGTTGGAGTCCCATGATCACCATTCCTGACCTTCACAACCAGTTTTGGACAAGTGAAACCAGTGGTAGGGGCAGCTGGATTCCCTTAATGCCCATGCAATTCACTTAATGCCTGTGCAAAAATGTTGTTAAACTAGGCACGGTGCATTTAAATACCGGTGGCTTAGCAATTGAAGTTTCGATCTCAGTTTTGGTCAGAAGTCAAGGATTAGTTGAAAATACGTTGCGAATATACTATTAGTATGTAAAGAAAAAAAGGGGTGGAATGTATTGTCATAAATTTCCAGGAAATATGATCGAAATTGCCTTCTTGAACTGAGGTGGTGTCAGCAAAATAAAATATGGCTTTATTGCAAAAAGCTTTTATATTTGTGGCTTGGTCTTGTGCCTGCTAGCTAGATGCAACTTCTTTTACTAAATCACCTAATTGTGCGAGGTTAATCTTTTGCAGTAAAACCTGGGTCAGGTCATCTGCGAGAATTTATTCTACATCAAGTCTTTCTCAGAGACTTTGACAATTCTTTTTTTTTTTAACCTGTTTATTTGTATATTTTTCCATTACATTGCATAAGTGCTTAGTGAACAGCATATTTATTGTCTGGATCATTTTATTTATATATAGTAATGCTTTTTCCACTCCTAATTTGCCAGTTCTATGCCTGTTCTATGAGAGGTGTGTATGTAAAGAGACCTAAGGAACTATAATTACGTATCAAGTCATTGTACTTTAATATAGATAAACCAGAATATCTGGAGTTAAATTTTCCTTGGCTAGCTAAATGAAATTGTTTAAAAGTTTTAAAAAGGCACCTTCTCTAGCAGTTTTAATTCACACATCTTTTAAGGGGTCAAAGTTTGTAAAACACCACTCCATGGGAATAGCTTAAGCTAATTCTGAATATTCTTATTGGTCCCTATTTTTCCGTCTTAAAGGCAGCCAGCCTAATTCAGTCAGTGCATACTTGAATGGTTTTACAAACTTTAAAACAGCTGTATGCTAGGTTAGGTAGTCCTGGACTTACAATTGGTCTTGTATAGGTTCTCCTGCTTGAGCAGTGGGCTGGACTAGAAGACCTCCAAGGTCCTTTCCAGCTCATTCTATTTTAAGTTCTAAGAAAGTTTAATTCAAATCTGCTCTCTTTCCCACATCTACTGCCCTCTTTGAAAACATGCCAGAGCTACAGCACCCCCTTCTGGCAGCTGATAGGATTGCACACAACCAGGGTCAGACTGCATTTTCTCACTGACTGTCCAGCCAAAGAGAAAAATGGCTTCGGAGCTGTGTTTTCTCAAACAGGACAACTTTAAGGCTTGTGGACTTCAACTCCCAGAATTCCCCAGCCAGCATGCTAATAAAATATCACTATGCTCAGTCCCCCCCCCCCCACCAAGATGAGCCAGGATCAATAAGGGTTGCCACCAGCCGCAGATAGTGTGAGAACAAAATTCGACACTTTTTTGTTCCAACAATGTCCTGGAGGTGGCAAGATTAATTCTATTTCTAAAATTTAAATAGCTTCAAAAGGTGCTTGAATTTCACTGCCAAATCAAATCAACACATTTTTGCTGCAAAAGTCTGCAAAATTGTTTTTTTAAATGTTTCCTTTTAAAGGTGGTACAAATGTACTTTTAAAAAGAAGCAACTTTCCATAAGTAAGAAATGTGCTTTTTCAAACACTAGCTTTGAATGCTATAGCATCCAGACTATTTTTTTGAAAGATATGGCTCTGTCCTACATTTTATTCTGTGTGAGAATTGAGGCAGTTGGCATCTCCAAGTAACTCTTCTCGATTTCTTTGTGAGGCAAAAGCCTGAAATTTGTGCTACCAATAGAAGAGAATATTTGCGGCTCAGGGTTGAAGTGTGGGATCCTCGGTGCTCTCTGAGCTTGGTCGTTTGCTTGCAGACGTTTCATCACCCAGTTATGTAACACCATCAGTGCTAGCAGGTGTAGGGTTTTACTCCCTGTTTACTAGCAGCCTTTGCCAGGTCAGTGTTGGTAGGAGCGTTCTAGGTCACCAACCTTTTGGACCTCAGGGACCATCAAATTCATCATTTTAAATCCCGCGGACCAGAGACCCTGGGAAAGTCCCCCAAAAAATCCGCAGGAAAATTCCCCACTCCGTTTTCCAACGGATCGATCGTTCTTTATTTGGGATTGCAGGATACCGTCTCCAGCTCTGTTCTCAGGGAGAGAGAGAGAGAGAGACTTTTGGCTTCATGCAAGGAAAGCAGCAAAAGTCTTTCTTTCTCTCCCCCAAATTCCGCCAGAAATGAGTCTTTGCCAGCGCAACCTCTTGGAGCAGAGGAGGCCTTGCAAGATCCCAAAGACTCATTTCTGGCGGAGTTTGGGGGAGAGAAAGGATGACTTTGGCTGCTTTCTTTGCATGCAGCCAAAAGAAGAAGAAGAAGAAAGTGGAAAGAAGCAGCCCGGTGCCAGGCCAGGCGCAGGGGGCGAATGGGGCAAGTTCCCCCCTTCCCCCCTCCCCTCACTACCTCGTGTTGTTTGCAATGCAAGCGATGCAAGCCTTGTGTTCCTGCGCAGCCTGGAGTAATTGCTTTGGGGGTGACATTTCTCTGCGGACCACCAAATTTTCTCGTGGACCACCAGTGGTCCCCAGCCCATCATTTGGCGACCATTGTTCTAGGTGGCTCCTTGGTTTACAGTTAGATTTGCAACCAATGCAACTGAGTTTCTAGTTTTCTGCAGTTTTTTTGCACCTGGAGGAATTTTCCCCTTCAGAAGCTGCAGTGAATATCTTGGAAGGGAATGTGGGGGGGGGGAGGGGGGGTAATTTCCCTTGTTTTGGGGGTATTTCTGAAATCTTGACCAGGGGATGGGTAGCTGCTCAGATTTGAAGGCCTGTTTTTGGGTCAGAGGGCTTAGAAGCCTCACAGCCAGAGGAACCTATCACAAAGCTGTTAACAGTGAGCAGGTACTGCACATACACACCAGATACTAAAGTCAACCTTTCCTTTTGCTTGCAGCTCAAGATCTGGATCTATCCAGAGGGAACAAGGAACATGAATGGGGACCTTCTGCCATTCAAGAAGGGGGCTTTTCATCTCGCCATCCAGACCCAGGTGATGGATGCTTCTCTGCAGAGTGATTTGCCTTCCATGGATTGAAATGGGATTGTTTATAACTATGATTATTTATTATTTCTTCTTCTTCTTCTTCTTCTTCTTCTTCTTCTTCTTCTTCTTCTTCTTCTTCTTCTTCTTCTTCTTCTTCTTCTTCTTCTTCTTCCTCTTCCTCTTCCTCTTCCTCTTCCTCTTCCTCTTCCTCTTCCTCTTCCTCCTCTTCCTCCCTCCTCCCTCCTCCCTCCTCCCTCCTCCCTCCTCCCTCCTCCCTCCTCCCTCCTTTCTTCTTCTTTCTCCTGTATCTTCTTCGATGTGTGAGTGTATGTATAACTCTGTAATGCCTCCAGCAATTTCAGCCAAACTTGGTACACATTACTTACTCCCTGGAAACAAATACTGTGGATTAAAACATCCCTAACACCCCTCGGGGTGTGTATTCTGTTAAGATACAGCCTATTGTGCCTTGCAATGGTTTCTACTGTACTACCTTAACAGTACTGTTAACTTCCTAACAATGAGGACAATTAACCAGTGGAACAGTTTGCCACCAGATATTGTGGGTGCTTCATCACTGGAGGTTTTTAAGAAGAGATTGGATAACCATTTGTCTGAAATGGTATAGGACAGGGGTCTCCAACCTTGGCTCCTGGAAGCCTGGTGGACTTCAACTCCCAGAATTCCACAGCCAGCTTTGCTGGCTGTGGAACTCTGGGAGTTGAAGTCCGCCAGGCTTCCAGGAGCCAAGGTTGGAGACCCCTGGTATAGGATCTCCTGCTTGAACAGCAGGCTGGACTAGAAGACCTCCAAGGTCCCTTCCAGCTCTATTCTGATTCTGACCACCCTAAATGTCGATCAGAAGCAGGGTGCCCGAATGCAAAAACTGTTGTATTTGAGGCAACGGTGGAAAAATGATATAATGGGCATTGTGGTTGGAAAGAAAAACAGCCGAAGACACAAGAGGTGGATAAATGGCATTTAGTTCAGGGGTTTCCAAGCTTGGCAACTTTCAGACTTGTGGACTTCAACGGCCAGAATCCCTGGCTGAGGAATTTTGGGAGTTGACATTTGCAAGTCTCAAAATTGCCAAATTTGGAGAAACCTGGTTGAAGGTGGTATAAACCGAGCCTGGAATTACAGTGGTAAATCATGCTAATTGTTAAGGAAATCAGTTTTGTGAAGAAGCTTCTTGGATGAGAAGCGAAATGTCTTCAAAGAAAAAACAGAAAGTCCTGTTGCCTCTTGAAAATAAAGCACCTTTGGGAAAACCTGTGCATTTGGTATTTCTGACCTAACTGTGATTGAGAGTCTCCAGATTTTTGCTAACTCTTTTTTTAAAAAAATTATTATTTGCCTTTTGAAGGTTCCAATAATTCAAGTGGTCTATTCCTCCTTTACTTCATTTTACAACCCAGAAAAGAAGACGTTCACATCAGGTAGGGTAATGCATAGCTTGCCGAGTTGTTCTGTTCCTCTTAACTGTCCTTGGAGATCCAAATTCTTTTGCCTGGTTAAAAGGAATCCAGGTTTTTGGCTTTGTGAGCATGCTCGGTTTCACTCCCAATGCTCTGCCTGCGGATATGTCTGGGTTCAGGGCAGCACCCCTTCCTTCCTGCTTACTTGATAGATAAGCCACGATGGTGCAGTGGTCACAGGACTGCAGGGTCCTTCTGCAGACTGCCATCTGCCTGCAATTTGACAGTTCGAATCTCACCAGGCTCCAGGTTGACTCAGCCTCCTGCCCTTCTGAGGTGGGTAAAATGAGGTTCCAGATTGTTGGGGGCAAGAGGCTGACTGTATAAACCGCTTAGAGCAGGGGTCTCTGCTGGCTGAGGAATTCTGGGAATTGAAGTCCACAAGTCTTAAAGTTGCCAAGGTTGGAGACCCCTGGCTTAGAGAGGGCTGTAAAAGCACCGTGGTGTATAAGTCTAAGGGCTATTGCTAATGCTTGTCAATTGTCTCAACTAGCAGCAAAATCCCTTCGCCTGTGTTTTCCACGGTCCTGATTTCACCGCCTTTGGCCAATTCTCTGCCATCCCCAAAATCTATTTCTTTCTGGAAAGTTCTCTCAGTCAAAGCAATAAAGTGGGGCTCCGTAGCACCGTCCAGGCAAGCAGCTCATCCATACTGTGAGATGCTCTAGGACTTAAGTCACCACCATAGTCAACTCGCCATGTACAACTCGTCACTGGACAAGAGCTACACTAGTATAGGAGAAACAGTGGAATAGCACCATTAAAGCAGGGGTGTCAAACTCAAGGCCTATGAGCTGGATCCAGCCCACGGGACTGTCCTGGTCTACCCAATGCAAAGAGGAAACATGCCAGCAATTTGGGGAGTGGCATCAAGCTGGCCATGCCCCCCCAGCCCCCCCGAGGTCAACCACAGCCCTGATGAAATTGAGTTTGACACCCCTGCATTAAAGGAAGGGTGCCAGGAGGGACAGAATGAAATGGGAATGACAACAATTAAAATAATTTTATTTTAAGTAATTAAATAGAATTGTTGAATTGTCCTGCAACAAGTTGTTCCCTGGCGAGTTGGCCATGGCAAGTTGACTCTGGTGAGTTGTCCCATTCCATTTTGGGAACCCCAAAAGAACAGTGAACAGGAAATTAATCGGAAGACCTATAAAGAGAAGAAGATGGGTTGAGGGTTGGTCCATGTGTTGGGTGAGTGGAGGCATTGACTTGTGAGTGGAGGCATTGACCTTCCCGAACACTTGGGAGAGTTGGCTTGACCAATCAACAGAGCTTCCTGCTTTAAATGTGTGTGTCAGGATTCCAGCAATCGCCCTCATTAAATCATGACTCTCAAGCCAAACTTCAAAAAACTTCAAAGGATTTATGAGAGGCGACATACTGGCCCTGCCCTGTATGAAGCCAAATCTGTGGCCCTGTTTCCTCCCTCTTCCCTGGGTGTCTCCTAAATCAGATTCTCCAATTGAGCCCATTCATGGGCTGGGGGTCATCAATCACATTCTCCAAGTAAATATATTCATGAGCAAAAACTCTGGTAGTTTAGTTACAATCTTTTAAAGAGAAAGAGTTGGAATGTACTTTTGCTTTCAACTGATCTTCTGGATTTTCTCCCCCCCCCCAAACACTTTTTATGGCAACTATTAAAACAGGCATAGGAGTGTTTTATGAGTTGACAGTGTGGGCTGGAGCAGTTGGACCAGGGGCTGTAGGTAGGAATTTACCACTGTCTTTTCTGCCTCCAGGCAAAATCAAGGTGGAAATTTTTCCACCCATCTCAACGAAAGGCCTGACAACTGAGGATGTTGATGATCTCACCAAGCAGTGCTACACCACCATGAGGGACACCTTCTTCAGGTTGTCGGGAAGGAGCAGAGAAACCAATGGAGAGGCCTCCGTCCTTGGGCAGTAGGCTCTCTTGCCCAAATGGCTGTGGGACAGATCCTTCAATTGCCCCAAACACTGGCCAAGGTCCCCTTGCTTGATGTCGTGATGAAAACATGTAGGTTGTTCCCGAAGAACTTGAGGGAGGGAGGAGGAAGTTTCAACCAGTGTGGATGTGCTCAAACCTCTCAGGTGAAGGAATCTCCTCTGGTATTTTCCCTCTCCACCTTCTTCTCCACAAACTGCTATTACCAAAGAGTCCTGTGCTTCTTCTCAGTGTCCACAACCAGCAGTTGAAACCACCCCAAGTGCCTTTTCTCTCTCCTGGTGACTCCAGGGATTGAGTCCATGCCTTCCTCCTTGCCCTCTAGGGTGATAGTTGGTGCCTCTTCCCTTCATTGGGCACAGGGATAAACTGGGTGGACAGGACCAGAACCTGCCCCACTTGGCACTTTTCCCTAAGGAAGATGGGGGCGGGGGTCAGCCCCCACTATTTGACGCTGTTTTGGGTTGAAGGGAGAACGTTCCTGAACCAGTAATGATCCCTGTCCAGAAGAGGAGATGCTGGATGTTTGCTGTCCTGATAGGCTGCAACTATTAATGTTGGGAGACAAGGTGTGCAAGTAAACTCTCACAGGTAAGCTGGGGAGAGTGTGAAGGACCATGGCAGAGTTTGTCACTATGGTAACCAAGCAAATTCTATCTTCTACCCAAGACTCTTAGTGCAGCGCTTCTCAGTCTCACCAACTTTTAAGATGTGAGGACCTCAACTCCAAGAATTCTCCAGCCAGCTATAAGGGAATGCTGGCTGGAGAATTCTGGGCACTGAAATCCATACATTATAAAGTTTTTCCAACTTTAAATGTTGCCTAAAAATAAGGAACTTTTCTTATTTATTTGGGAACAAAGTGTCCCATTTCCCCCCCCCCCCCTTGCCATGTCCTTTTCTTTGAAGATAACTATAGCTCTGTTGCAAGCAGAGATATTTCAAGGATTTGAGTCACCAAAAGTGGCCTCGTGGTTTTGGGTGCCAAAGCGCAAAGCAGACGTACTAACTTGGAAATTCTGAGATCTCATGATGGTGAAGAGAAGAGCTGACAGGGGGGCGAATCCTTTTTGCTGGAGAGGAATTCAAAAGAGTTACAAACGTGTCAAGAGATTTGATTAAATTGACCCTGCCCGTAGTGTTTGGGTTTGCCCATCACCTCAGCACAAAGCATGTGCGTGTATTTTTGGTTTGATTTTTGTAAGAAGGGAAGGCACAATGCTACTTGCAACCCTTCACTAATTCGGTTGCCCTCGGCAGAGTTGTGAGTCCCAACGGTTGAATTGTGCTGGGGCAGAAATTCCCAAAACTCTTAAAGGGAATCGAAAGTACTTTCAGACAGGCATTGTGTTCACTCAGAACTATGATGGAGAACTTGCCATTTGTCCAGCATCCTCTGCTTGTTGAGCTGCTAAACTATGGTTGCTCCCTACAAGCCTTGACCCCCCCCCCAGCCATCGTCATCCAAACCAGACAGAGAAGTCACTGCCTGTTGGTTGACAATCAGCCTTGCACTTCCTTCAGTGTCCAAGTTGAGGGAAGACTCCGCCATCTTGCAAAGTTTGAATGATGCCCTCCAGCCCCCGAGAGAAAGACTCTGGAATATTTTTTTTTACTCAAGGTTGGAGACTTTCATCTGTTTCTGAACCAAGTTGGGTGGGCTTAGGTGATCTTTAAGGTCCCTGCCAGCCCCGCCATGCAAAAGCAAGTTTGTTTCATCCAATCTGCACACCACCACCCCGGTCCCCATGGGTTATTCTACAGTCCCACAAAAAGGGCCGGGACTGGGCACAGCTCCTTTATCTGGAGGCTCCAGAGCAGAAGATCTCAACCATAACAACGTCAAGATGGGCAGCCTTCAAATTCCCAGAATTCCCCAGCCAGCCTACTGGTTAGGGAATTGTGGGAGTTGAAGTCCATCCATCTTAAAAATCACTGAAGTTGAAAACTCTCTGGAGAATTCCTTGGTGATCAGTCATCCTTCCATGGATAGGAGAGCAGTTGAAATCCAGGATCTCTCCGCTCCATCCCAGGATCTTGGGTGCTGTTCTTGCTGTGGCCCCCTCCACCCCAATCCAATTCTGCAACAAAGCCGCTTTGCGGGGGGATGAAGCTACAAGATCCATCCAGCACAATTCCAGCATTCGGATGATCTGTTGTCTCCACCATCTTTGAAAGCCAGTTTCAGCTTTATTGACAGGGTTTGTGAAGATGGTTGTCCTGTCTGGAGGGGATGGGGAAAGGCCAAGCAGCTGGAAGGGAAGCTCTCAACCTTAGGAAAAGCACTTATCACCAGCCTATCTTCAGGGGGTGGAGACAAGAAAGAGTATATGTGGCTGCTGGGAGTTGTAGTCCCCGGCAGCTGAAGAATGGTTTTCCCACCCCTTCAAAAGCATACCAAAAACATGTGCAAAAGTGCCTTATTGCTAAAGCTTTGATTGCTTTTTGGTATCATCAAATGTACTATTTTTATAAAGAGTTTTATTTAAAGAGAACCAATGCTGGAGTGGTTGATTCCTTCCAACACTTTTGCTTTGGGGAAATTGGGAGAGGGGAGGCAGAGGCCCCATTAGCCATCATCATCTTCATTTAATGATCCCATAATCCCTTGCATTGGGGTGGAGTCTAGGCAACTGAATGGGTGTTTTAATGGCTGGATGCCCTCCCTGCCCCCAATGTGGAGTTTTGTTCAGTGGATATATTCTCAGCATGCCCAGAAGGAGAAATATCTGAGAGGCTCAATAGCCAAGGGTAATTTACCTTGTTACATCCATCTTAATGTTAAGCGTTTTAGTCAGGGGTGGGATTCTACAGGTTTGCACCTATTCACTAGAACCGGTTGTTAACATTCTAAGCAGTTGGGAGAACCGGTTGTTAGAAGAAATTACTGGGCTAATCCTGTAAGGAAGGCAGGAAGGAAACATTCTGGTGTTGCTTACAGAAACTGCCTCTCCGTTAACCCTTATTATGTTCTTGGCAGGACTCGACTTCCTGTCTCAGGAACTTCTCTGGAGTTTTTTTCCCCTCCTTTTCTGGTACTTTGCTTGTGTGGAGGGACCATTCAAAGTTACAATGGCACTGAAAAAAGTGTCTTATGACCCTTTTTCACACTTACGACTCTGTTGCAGCATCCCCACAGTCATGAGAGGCCAGGTGAGGAGATGCGTGCCTCGATGTGAGGGATGTTGAGTTGGCCACGCCCAGCCAGTCACATGACCACCAAGCCACGCCCACCCAGTCACATGACCACCAAGCCACACCACCAACTAAGACAGGCCCACAGAACCGGTTGTTGAAAAATTTGAATCCCACCCCTGGTTTTAGTGCCATATTCACTCTGTATGCAGCATTGCAGGCTGAGTGCGCACAGTTTGGAGTTCGATCCTGAGCGGCTCCAGGTTGAACTCAGCCTTCTGTCCTTCCAAGGTCCATAAAATGAGGGCCAGATTGTTGTGGGCAAGAGGATAACTCTATAAACTGCTTAAGAGAGGGCTGTAAACCACTGTGAAGCAGTATATAAGTCTTTGGGCTATTGCTGTAACTCAAGGTGGCAAACACACACAGTACCTCTTCATCCTATTTCTTCCACAAGAAGCCATTGGAGCTGGGTTGGGCTGAGAGAAAGGGACTGGCCCAAAGTCTCCCAGCCAGATTTTGTGCCTGAGATGGGATTAGAACTCACAACCGCTTGCTTTCTTCGGCCCAGCACCTTCACCGTTTCACCCAACTGGCTCGGTGCTCCTTTTGCTCATCGGTGGGGCGTCTGAAGGGTCTCCATGGAAAATCCAGCCGAGTCTGGAATGAGGCCACCCAAAGCTTTCTTCTTGGCCTTTCCAAAAACCCGAGCAAAGGAACTTCCAAGTTCACCTAAAAGGCATTTCCACCGAGAGGCAGCGAAATGACATTTTTGCCCCCCTCCCGCAAGCCCAGTTTTCGAGACTGAAAAATCCACTCCATGGCCCTGCCTCAGTGGTCTTGCAGGAAAGCTCAATGAATGCAGCCATTCTAAGCTCTCCCCATTATAATGAGATTGAAAGCCCCACTTCTGAAGGTGTTTTAGCCAAGAACAGGTTTATTGGAAAGCCGGGGACAGGAACACCCCAGCCGGTCAAGCATGATTTCCATGGCATCTTTCAAACTTTTGCAGAACTTCAGCAAACCCCAGAAGATCCTTTTCTTCTAGTTGTTTCCTTCCTTATCAGCGGTTCAGCCTGGCTCCCACTGTTCCTAAGGGCTTCCTTTTGCTTCCATCCAACCTCATCACAATCATGTTTTTACGGAGATAGGAGAAACAGGGAGGCCAACCGTCCCAAAGATCCATTCATTTCCCAAAGAGGTTACAAGCAGGTTGACAACAGCTTCTCCGTTGTACAAAGTGGCCCTAGCTTCAGGCTGTCAAACTCAGTTTCACCGAGGGCGCATCAGGGGTGTGTTTGACTTCAGACGGCCGGGGATATGTGTGTGTGTGTGTGTGTGTGTGTGTGTGGCCAGGAATGGGCTTCTGGGGGTTTGGGGGAGCCCCTCACTAAATTTCTGTGCAGTTCAGAGAACCCTCAAATCCCACTCCTGTCTGGCCCCACCTGCCCCTCTCCTCCCAGGAGTCCCTACATGGCCCGTTTTGGATGCCGGTAAGTGCAGCACGCATGTGGAGGATCAGGAAGGGTGACAAACGGGTCTCCTGCAAGTTCGGGAAGGCCAGAAATAGGTGTGTTTCCGGCTTCCAGGGAGCCTGGGGAAGCCGTTTTCGCCCTCCCAGAGGCTCAAGGAAAGCCTCCGGAGTCTGGGGAAGGCAAAAACACCCCCCGCCCCATGGTGCAGGAGGCCAACTAGGCCACGCCCACCCTGCAACCAGACAGAAAGCCCCTTGCTAACATATTTTTGAAGCCTGTCCCTGGGTGTGACCATGGTGGGCCTCCTGCAGCGCAGGGCTGCACAAAGGCCCAGTGTGGCCTTCAGCTGGCAGAGGGCTGCAGGAGGCCAGAGAGCAGTGGTGGGATTCAGTTTTTTTTTACTACCAGTTCTATGGGCGTGACTTGGTGGGCGTGGCAGGGGAAGGAGACTGCAAAATCTCCAGTCAGAGGTGGGACTGGCCGGTTCTCCGAACTACTCAGGCCCCACGGGCTGCTCCTTTGATATTTGCAAGCCGGCTTCCATGGGTCAGATTTAAGCATCATGTGGGCCAGCTCCGGCCTTTTGGGCCTCGAGTTTGACACCCCTGCTCTAGTTTTCATTCACAAATCTCTGCCGCTGTTGCCCCATTGTGCTCTTCAATGCACAATATTGCCATGACCCCCGCTGTCGGGACGATAACGCTTGATATGTGCAGGGAAGCATCATGGAGGTTAAAAATCCATGCTCCGAACAAGAAAGAAAGGAAAGTAAAACATCTCCACTGTTGCAAAAAAAACCCAAAACACACACATACACACAAAAAGCAAAAAAGAGACTTGGGATTATCCTCTTTGCTTTCTTCGCCACCTTTGGTACGTTAGCAAAGGCGGAGGTAATTCGATGCACTAGCAGCCCAAGTTCCTGCTTTAGGTGCTAGTACCTGGTTCATGAGGCAGAGTTATGGATTCCTGACACAAAAGTACCTGGCTGGGCGGTCTAACTAGGGAAAGCAGCTCTGCAGTAGTGAAGTACCATGAGGGGAATGGACAATTTGCCACAGACAACTTGCCATGGCCAACACATTGCAGCCAGTTCCAATACTTGAGTGGCTGCCACGGAGAGGAGGAGCTACTTCAAGCTATTTTCCAAGGCACCCGAAGGCCAGACAAGGACTAATGGATGGAAACTGATCAAGGAGAGATTCAACCTGGAAAGAAGGAGACATTTTCTGACAGGGAGAACAATCAGTGGAACAGTTTCTCTTCAGAAGTTGCGGGAGCTTCACCCCTGGAAGCTTTCAAGAAGAGACTGGACTGCCCTCTGTCAGAAATGGTGCAGGGTCTCCTGCTTGGCCGTGGGGGGTTGGACTGGATGATCTACAAGGTCCCTTCCGACTCTGTTAAAGATTTCTGCAGCTGAATAACCAAATCCAGACCAGGGAACTCTTTGCGAGGCTTCCTGTGAAATGATGCCCCATTTACAGGGTACGCTGTCAATCCGTTTGCACAAGAATGTTTGCAAGTCTCTGGAGAATGGACATTTCTACTGGAGCAAAATGTACCGTCACCACAGCCAAGGTGGGTTCCACATCAGGGTGCATTTATTGCACGCCAAGAGAGGGATGAGGGAGCAGGCTCGGCTACCCAGTGCCCCCAGTGTGTTGAGGGGGATGGCACACTGGATGTCTGGAAAAGGGTGGGCAAATTCAACAATGGTTGAATTAATGACAAGAACAAATTTTTTTTTTTTTTGAAAATGCATAAGGCAGAACATGGCCGAACTCTGGGTTCCTTTAAGACTGTTTGAACAGATTACCTGCATTAGCTACTAGCTCAATATCTATTCTTCGCTACAAAACTATGGTCAGGCTTAGTTTTGGGGGAGGAAAATAAGGGAGGGACGGAATTCTGCCTCTGCCTACCAGCATCCATCGGTATTCATCTGGATAGGGTCTTGTCCGTGTGTGAGAGAGTTGAGGGCTGTTTGGAAACTGAAACAGTATTTGCTGTGCGAGGAAGGAGAAGATGGCAAGGAGCCTGGCCCGTGGCTTAGCTCAACTATTCTGTGGCAAAGCTGCTTGGTGCTGCTGTGAAACTGAAATTCCTCTCCTCTGCTTGTATTTTGCATTTGGAAGAGATTTCTTTTCAGGGGGGGAGGGGGGGAGTAGAACTCCTAAGCATCAGAGCATGTGAATATTAATAATAACAGAAGAAATACGAATGCTCTGATGGTCATTTTGAAAAATCCTTTTTTAGCGAGCACCTAGAAGCCAAGAGGAAGATATGTGCCAAATTTCACGTTTGTAAGCTTTACGGTTCTGGAGATTTTGTGGTGATGCGTGGGTGGTATTTCCTTTTATATACATAAGATTTTTAGAAGGGGATGTTCCTGCAAATGAATTCTGACTGCTTTACTAAAATCAGGACTGTGCTTATAAAGGACAGGGCAGAAAAAATATATATATTCCCACCAAGCTGACAGGAAACGTCAACACTTTACAAGAGAGATTCAAGGTTTAGCAGAATCTTGATAGGCCCTGTCCAATAAGATGCTGATTCAGCAGGGAAAGAAATAAGGTTCCTTCCTTCCTTCCTTCCTTCCTTCCTTCCTTCCTTCCTTCCTTCCTTCCTTCCTTCCTTCCTTCCTTCCTTCCTTCCTTCCTTCCTTCCTTCTTTGGTGTACAGTGGTTAGAATGAAGCATGTCAGACTGCCCGCAGCCAGGAGTTCAATCCTGAGAGGCTCCAGGTTGACTCAGCCTTCTGTCCTTCCCAGGGAGATAAAATGAGGACCCAGATTGTTGAGGGTCAAGAGGCTGACTCTGTAAACTGCTTAGAGTGGGCTGTAAAAGCACTATAAAGCGGTATATAAGTCTAAGGGCTATTGCTAAATAGGAGCCAGGTGTCCGTTGCAACACAGACTTCAACTGCATTCAACAGACTTCGACAGAGGGACAAGATTCGAGATCACGGAAAGTGGAAGTACCACTTTATACTGAACTAGTGAACTCTTGGACTACTGCAACCAGTTCTGGTCACCATGACACACACACACACCGCACAAGAACTGAGATCCTAGGAAGAGTGCAGAGAAGAGCAGCTAAGACAATCAGGATTCTGGAAGCTAAATTGTATGATGCACAGGTGAGGGAGCTAGGTGTATCTAGCTTAGGAGGCTTAGAGGTGACATGATTACCGTCTTCCAGGATCTGAGGGGCTGTCACAGAGAAGGGGGGGTTGATTTATGCTCTAAGGCAGGGGTCCCCAACTCCAGGTCCATGCACCAGTACCTGTCTGGGATATGCCAGAAACAAGCAAACAAGCAAAGCCCCAATCACAGGATGCAGACAGCACACGAAACCACAACCCTTCTGCTCCGTGGATATAAACTCTCCACGGAACCAGTCCCTGGTGCCCAAAAGACTGGGGCTGGGGGGCACTGTTCTAAAGGCAGGGTAAGAAGTAATGGGTGGCAGTTTGTTTAAAGAGATCCAACCGACATTAAGGAGAAACTTCCAATTTAACCAGTGGAAGGACTATCCCCTCTAGAAGTGATGATGCTTCATCACTGAAGGTTTTCAAGAAGAGATTGGACAGCCATTCGTTTCCTGCTTGAGAAAAGGGGGTAGTAAGTATTATGTAAGGCCACACCTAGAATCCTGCATCCACTTTTGGTCACCACACTATAAAAAAGAGGTTGAGACTCTAGAAAGAGGGCAGAGAAGAGCAACCAAGATGATGAGGAGACTGGAGGCTAAAACATACGAAGAACGGTTGCAGGAACTGGGCCTGGCTAGTCTAGGGAAGAGAAGGACCAGGGGAGACAGGAGAGCCATCTTCCAAAACTTGAGGGGCTGCCCCAGAGAGGAGGAGGGGGGTCAAGCTCTTTTCCAAAGCACCTGAGGGCCAGGCAAGGACTAATGGATGGAAACTGATCAAGGGGAGATTCAACCTAGAAATAAGGAGAAACTTTCTGACAGTGAGAACAACCAACCAATGGAACAGAAGTTGCCTTCGGAAGTTGTGGGAGCTTCATCCCTGGAGGCTTTCAAGAAAAGACTGGACTCCCATCTGCCAGAAATTGGTATAGGGTCTCCTGCTTGGATGGGGGGTTGGACTAGATGACCTACAAGGTCCCTTCCAGCCCTAGGAACCTGTTCTATTTCTTTCTGAAAGAGGGAGGACATGGGAAACAGTGGGAGTATTCCTACAATTGGAAAGGAAAGCAAGGACACGAATGGTGCATTTACACAGGGCCGCTTTAGCCCCCCCCCCCCAGAGAAATAAACCTGCCTTGCCAAGATATTTTGGTTGACAGCCTGGAAATGAGCTGCCTCTGAGCTTTGCCAAAGGGGCCCCGTTTTGTTGTGAACTGCTGTCCTCATACCTCCCGAGGAAGGCGAGACCTGCTCACCTCATCCGAATCCGTCCACTCAGCAAGCAAGATGCTTCCTGTTTCCAGGGATGTTTTCCTAGGTTTTTGCCTGTCTCCCTCCCGCAACCCCTGGCCAGCAGGGTTTGGAGAGGTGAGCCACCCTGGGAGCCAGCCAGCTGGAAGGAGGGTGAGTGGGCTCGCTGAGAACATGATATTTCCAGCCTCTTAATCCTCTCCACTGCCTTGGCTTGGCTTGGCTGCTGGAAGAGGCTACTCAGTTGCTACTCAACGGAGAGACACAGCAGAAAAACAGTGGGATGCGGGAGCACCAGGGATCTCCATCTTTCTGCAGCCTCAGAGCCGGTTCTTGCAGGAACCTACGGGGACAAAAGGGGACATGATGGCTCAGTGACTAGGACGCTGAGCTTGTCGATCCAAAAGGTCGGTTCAAACCCCCAGCGCCGCATTACGGAGTGAGCTCCCGTTCCTTGTCCCAGCAGCTTCTGCCAATCCAGCAGTTGGAAAGCATGTAAAAAATGCAAGTAGAAGAATCGGGACCACCTTTGGTGGGAAGGGAACAACATTCCGTGCGCCTTTGAAGGCGTTTAGTCATGTCGGCCACATGACCACGGAGACGTCTTCGGACAGGGCTGGCTCTTCTTTGGCTTTGAGACGGAGATGAGCACCGTCCCCTAGAGCCGGAAACGACCAGCACGGATGTGTGAAGGGAACCTTTACTTTGTACCTTTACAGGGACAAAATGGCAAAGCCAAGCTGGGAGGAGGGACACTTGCTCGTGCTTTGCAAGGAGGAGAGTCCGTGAGGGTGAAGGAAAGGAAAGAACACGGGAGAGGGAGAAGGGACTTCCGAGGAATGAAGGCATCTCTCAGCTATTTCAAAAGAGCTCGGAGCAAAACTGATTTCCTCCCATCGCCCCTCCAAAAGTTTGCTTTGTGTGGGATCCTCCGTGCTCTCTAAGCTTGGCTGTCTTCTTGCAGACATTTCATAACCCGGCTAGATAACATCATCCGTGTTAGAAGGGGACGGGGTTTGTTTGCTCTCTGGTTGGATGCTAGTGGCTTCCCTGACAGTACTGGTGGGGGTGACTCCTTGATTGGGCGGTTGATTGCTGCTGGATTGTCTGTCTGAGTTGCCAGTTTCTCCGCTGGGATATTGTTTATTGATTCGAGTTTCAAGAAGTAAACAGTAAACATATCCAGAAATGATCAAGTCAGACCAACAATCAAACAGTAAACAACAGCCAAATTAAGACCCAGAAGCAAACAACACCCTCACCAACACTGACAGGGCATGCCACTGTATAAACCGAGAGCAAACCCCACTCCCTTCTAGCCCTGATGATGTTACCTAGCTGGCTCCTGAAACGTCTGCAAGAAAACAAAGGAGCTCAGAGAGCACCCAGAACCTCACAATCCTCCTTCTCCTCTCCCCAAACCCTTCTAGCAAAATGATGATGTTACTTAGTTGAGTGAAGAAACGTCTGCAAGAAAATGACCAAGCTCAGAGAGCACCGAGGACCCCACAGCCCTCTCCTCCTCCTCCTCCTCAAATCCCACTCCCTTCTAGCACTAATGATGTTACCTAGTTGGGTCATGAAATGCCTGCCACAAAACAACCATATTCCGAGAGCACCGAGGAACCCTCCTTGCAACCCTGAGCTACAAATATTAAAATTTTGCTTCCCCACCACCACCCCGAAGCTATTTAGGGCACACCTTCTGCCTGCAAATTGGGGGAAGAAATCCTTGGCCCTGATCTGGAGATAATAGTATCCTTGAATATGTAGAAAGCTCTTGGGGGGGGGGGGCATAGAAGAGGCTGTAGGGCTCCCATCCCTCAATTCCTCCTGCTTCCGTCCCAAGGGAAACCCTGCCACAGATCTGGGCCACGTAGACAATTTGGAAAGTGGGCATGGGTGGATGGATAGGAGGGAGGGAGGTCCATTGGGGCCACCTACAGGTTTCCAGGCGCTCCTCCAGGAAAGAGATCTGTTCGCTGAGCGAATCTATTCGGTCCAGTTGCTGAATCACGTGGACCAAGAGGTTGATGGGTTCTGCCCCAGGGCCCTCTTCGGCGCCAGGCAGGTCCAGCTTGAGGAAGGGTGCCAAAACGAGCTGGAACTTCTGTTGAGAAAGGGAGAAAGTGTCTTTATACAGAAAAGCCTTCAAGGGAACATGAGAAAGAAAACCAAAGACTTTTCTTTTGGGTGGAATGGAACAAGGACTTGGGAGACAAAAATCAGAACTCTGATGTTGTATATCAGGGGTCCCCAAACGGGGCAACTTTAAGACTTGTGGACTTCAACTCCCAGAATTCCTCAGCCAGTGCAGCTGTGTTGGTGAAGACCCCACCAGTGAAGCTCAACTTAAGACTTTCTTTGCTGAGTCGAGCCCATCATCTTAATTACCGAGTGGATTTTCCTCCCTGATGTCTGCCTGGACCTTATGGGTTTATGTTGCTTAGGGCAGTGACATACTGCTGTTCAGACAACCAGCCTCTCTGTTCCTAACCGCTTGGTTACTAAAGGGAGACTCACTTCTTCCAAAGCTGCCAACCTGCTCTTCAGCTCTCTCACTTCGTCTGGAACGGGAAGGTGGTCACTTCCTGCTACACAAATGCACAACAGAACAGGAACAACAACAACAAAAAAAAACATCCGTAAGAATCTGGTTAAGGTCAGACATCACAGCGATTCCAAGAAGGTTGTTGTTTGTTACTATTCTAGGGTACAATAAGATGCTCCCCAAAGTCTGTCCGAGTTTCTCTTGGTCCCTTCGTACATTTAAGAGAATCAGGATCTCGAGTTTCTTTCTCGCATTTCCTTCTCTCTGTCCACGTCCTCTCCCCCACTTGACGTCTCTCTACTTCCGTCCTCAAAGCCAGATCTGCATTCCTTCACAATGGCTTCCCAAACAACCCAGAGGATCGAGGTCAGTGGTTCCCAGTTATAGCCAAGAAACAACCAGAAGCCATTAGGAATCTGGCTCAGCTGAAGGACAGCTAGTCCTCGACTTACAACAAAAAGGTGAGTTAGGACAATTTTTCACACCTACGTCCGTTGCAGCATTCCCGTGGTCACCTGATCAAAATTTGGATGCTTGGCAACGGGTTCACGACGGTGGGATTTTATTTATTTATTTATTTATTTGGTTTGTCAATTGCTTACAAGGTAATAGGTATGAGTAAAAACATAGTTACGAATACATGGATACATGTAAGAAAAATAAATAAATAAAAGAAACAATAGGACAAGGACGGTAGGCACATTGGTGCGCTTATGCAGACCTCTTAGGAAAGGGGTGAGGTCAATAGTAGACAGTCTAAGGTCAAAGTTTTTGGGGTTTGGGGAAAAAAACCACAGAGTCAGGTAGATTCAGCCAGTAGGGATCGCTTCAGATGAACCGGTAGTTCCAGCGACCATTTGGTTTCACCCACCCACCCCTGTTCTATTCTGTCCTATATTTCCTTTGTTTGAAGCCCACCTGGTTGGCATGGCAGCCCGGATTGCCATGCCTTGGCTGTTTTTACTCAGTGGTGGGATTTGAAGTTTTACCACTGGTTCGGTGGGCGTGGCTTGATGGGCACAGTTTGCATGCGTGCACACACTTTACGTGTGCGTGTGCACCAAATGTGCACTTTGCGCAGGCTCAGAGGTATTCCAACTCACCTCCTGCAACCCTGCACTCTCCCGGTCACTTCAGCAGCTGCCACGCAGCACTTGGCTGTGCCATGCAAAGCAGGGGATAAAGGCAGGGCTGGGGTTCAACTTTTTAAACAACCGGTTCTGTGGGCGTGGCTAAGGTGGTGGGTGTGGCTTAGGTGGTCATGTGACTGGGTGGGCATGGCTTGGTGGTCATGTAATGGGCTGGGCTTAACATCCCTCACATCGAGGCACGCATCTTCTCGCCTGGCCTCTCATGACTGTGGGGATGCTGCAACAGTCGTAAGTGTGAAAAATGGTCATAAGTCAATTTCAGTGCCATTGTAACTTTGAATGGTCCACACAAGCAAAGTACCAGCAAAGGAGGGGAAAAACTCCAGAGACGTTCCTGAGACAGGAAGTCTAGTCCTGCCAGGAATGTAATAAGGTTAACGGAGAGGCAGTTTCTATAAGCAACACCAGAATGTTACCTTCCTGCCTTCCTTACAGGATTAGCCCTGTAATTTCCTCTAACAACTGGTTCTCCGAACTGCTTAGAATGTTAACAACTGGTTCTAGCAAATAGGTGCGAACTGGCAGAATCCCACTCCTGGTCCTACGGTCATGTGATTGACTTTTGTCACCTTCTGACAAGTGAAGGAATGGAAATGAGCACCATCCCCTACTAGCCCATATGTGCAAGGGGAACTTTTACCTTTAACTACAATTGTAGATTTCCTCCTTTCTCAAAAATTTCATTGTGACTCTCTTCTTTCTACATCTAACTTATATAATTATCAGAATCATAGATCATGTTTATCTTATTTTTTTCCAATAAGGGGTTTCCACTCAGCCATAAACAAAGCTATTATCTTTTCTTTAATCAAATCGGTCAGTGTGACTGTCTTAGTGTGATGACCCAGGGTGGGATACAAAATAAACACAGTGACAAAAAACAGGTGAAGCCCCTTTTATTCCTTCACTTTGCTTCCAAGCTCCAAATATCCTTGACTGGAGACAAAAAATTCCCACACAAACAGTTACAAGAAGGAGAAAATGCCATTTAAATTATCAAGAGTAAAAAAAGAGAACTGTGTGTTTGTGTGTGTGTGTGTGTGTGTCTACCGTTATTAAAATCATTTTCTGTTTTTAAACCTCTGGAGTCCTTGGTGCTCTGAGCCTGGCTGCTGGTTTGCAGACATTTCCTTCTCCAGCTAGGTAACATCACCTGTGCTAGTGAAGGTGGGAGGTTTCCCCCCGTTGATTTTATTGTTTCCGTGGGCAACGACTGTGTAGATATTAACAACCAAACAGACATCCATAGAGAAGTGAGTAGACATTTTATTCACTGAGATTCCCACCTATCTGGCACTCTCCTTATCCAAGCAGGATTGCAAATACCACCAAACCACTCAGAATCCATCTGGCATGGAGCTGAGTGGTTGGAAGCTGAAAAACCTGGGTTCAAGACCACCCTCAACCACAGAAGCCCTCCCAGGGACTTAAACCACTTGCCGGCTCTTCGCTCGGCCTACCTTGCAAGCTTATTTTTGGGAGGAACACTATATCTCGAGCTCCTGGAGGAGAAGTGA
Source organism: Hydrophis major (assembly GCA_033807585.1). Taxonomy (NCBI): domain Eukaryota; kingdom Metazoa; phylum Chordata; class Lepidosauria; order Squamata; family Elapidae; genus Hydrophis; species Hydrophis major. The sequence continues at coordinate 9,083,529 of CM066341.1, forward strand.
CAAAAACCAACCCAACCCATCACAGCTGTTCAAAATCCTCCTCTTCGTCTGCCCAAGAGAGTGCAGGAAATCATCCGCGTGTTAAGTAGTTGTTCCCTTTCCACGGATGGAAACATGTTGCTCCACTCTTCGGCGTAAAAGCTGGCCCTCCGCGCATTATTACTCACGGTACGAGTTTGAAGTGGCACAGCGCGTACCAAAAGTAATAATGAGCCGCAGTCAGCCTGGGCTGATAGTCTTCTCTTCCTGCTTGGGGTGCGATGTAGAGAAGGCAGGCAGCACGTGGAACCTTTGAAGTCTCTTGAGAAAAGCTTTGAGGTGCTACAGGAAGGTGTGTGCAGAATTCAAGGTGATGTTTGGGACCTCCAGGTCAGTCATGTTGGGTCAGGATTAGGGACCAGGTAATCTTGGGTGTGCTGCACACATTAATGTACCGATAGTCTAATTGTGAAAATCTCCCACAAGGCTGCACGTAGCATCTGAGAACATGTGATGACCCAAAGGGGCGTGGCACAAAAGCAACAAAGTCACAAAAATAGGTAAAGTCCCTTTAATATCTTCAACTTGTCCCCCAATGTCCAGTTATCAACGTCTGGAGAAAAAACTCTCCCAAGAACAGTTTTTAAAGGGAAGGAATTCAATCTGAACCCAAAGTACATATAGATTATAAATTAAAACCAACACAAACCACACTGCAGCAACTAATGAGACAGGGCAGGATAAAGGATTGAAGACATCAAAAGATAACGAAACACACAGTTGGGAGGATGCCAGAACCCAACTAAGACTTGAGAAAGATAATTTATGCTTTGCTTCCAGCAAGGGGCTGTGCACAAATGCCCTTTTAAAATCCTGTTTTCCCAGCTGCAGCTAATGAAGGGAATCAGGGCCTTTTTCTCCCCCATAACCCATGTTGCTCCCTTCTCCATTCCTCCCTGTGTACCCTAGGATGAAGAGGGGGTGGGCCTGAGTCTTCCTCTGAATGCCCAGCTGGACTGTGCCCTTCCCCCCTTTCCTCCACAGCCATCGGAGCCACACTCCCACTCCCTGCCAGCTGCTCAAACTCCCCCTTGGAATCAGATTCCAACAGGGGCAGGACAACATGCTTGGAGAAAATGGACATCCCTGCATTGTTCAGAAGCGACAAGAAGCAGTGCAGCCATTCCTCTTTGAGGACCGAATGAGTCTAGAAATAGGTTTCTCAACCTCTGCCACTTTAAGATGGATGGACTTCAATTCCCAGAATTCTGGGAAGTTGAAGTCCGCTCACCTTAAAATGAAAGAGATGAAAAACACTGCTAGTGTTTGCATCCAGAAAGCAGGTTACAATTGATGGATTCCAGTTGAACTAAATTGTCCACCAGCCCAGGTACTGGATTCATGTATCATAGTAGAGGGACTCTGGAAAAAATAGCTATGGTTGTGCCTCCCAGGCATTTAAGCAACAAGAAATTTGTCTTCCTGTCCTAGCTGGGAGGACAGCTCATCATGAGATCTCTAACTCAAGGAACCTACCACCAACCAACACACCTACCACCTACCCACTGGTGAGGAACACCATTCCTGCACAATAATCTCAAGGTATCATCAAAGATTCTCCTTCTGGATCAAGATGATGAGGGGACTGGAGGCTAAAACATACGATGAACGTATGAAAACATACAGAAACTGGACATGGCTAGTCTAGTGAAGATATTTGAGGAGCTGCCACAGAGAGGAGGAAGCGGTCAAGCTATTTTCCAAATCATCAGAAGGCCAGACAAGGAATAATGGATGGAAACTGAACAATGAGAGATTCAACCGGGAGGAATTTTCTGACAGTGAGAACAGTCAACTGATGGAACAAAAGTTGCCTTCGGAAGTTGTGGGAGCTTCATCATCCCTGGAAGCTTTCAAGAAGAGACTGGACTGCCATCTGTCAGAAATGGTGTAGGGTCTCCTACTTGGGCAGGGGGTGGGCTAGATCAGTGGTTGCCAACCAGTTGGCCGTGGCCCACTGGTGGTCTGTGAGAAAATTTTGGTGGTCTGCAGAGAAATCTCAACCCCAGAGCACCCCCTAAAGCAATTCATCCAGACTGCACAGAAACACAAGGCTGTGCTACCCACATGGCCCACAGAAACCCTATCCGCCCACTCACTCCTTACCTGGCAAACTTGCCTGCTAAGTTGCTATTTTTCCTTTCTCTGACCACCATCTGTTCTGCTGTGCCGGGAGATTTAGATTATCTAGAAAGCAGGAAATAATTGGATTTCTTGCTTTCTAGCTAGTCTTTAGATTTTCGGCTCTGCTTTTAAGCACAGCCGAACCTCCCTTAGGACTGAAGGTTCTATTATTCAGTGCAAACTCACGCAAGCAAATTTTATGTGACAGACTGAACTAGCCGACGGCAGATAGATAAATCACTGAATGATTCTGTGAGCAACTCAATCTGCCTGCTTTGCCTGATTTTGGGTAAAAGTTGCTCTTTTTTTATAAAAAAAATCAATATTTACATAAATATTTATAATATTTACATACATGCCACGCCCAGCCTGTCACATGACCACCAAGCCACACCCACAAATTAGGCCACACCCAAGAATTGGTTGTTAAGAAATTTGAATCCGCCTCTGTGTGTTTGGGTGGGTGGGGAGAGAGTTTACATCAGATCTCCCACCAACATCAACAAGCCACCATCAGTCCAAATTCATATTAGTGGTCCCCGGGATTTAAAATTATGAGTTTGGTGGTCCCTGAGAGCCAAAAGATTGGCGACCCCTAGACTAGATGACCTACAATGTCCCTTCCAACTCTGATAATCTGTATAACAAGCCAGCCAAGTTGCCAGATACGAAGATGGCCAGAAGGAGGGCCCAGGTGCAAATCCAAATGTTGGGAAAGAGAAGGAGAAATCCCATGCAAAAGTCCCCCGTTGGCCTGTGCATTTTTTTACAAGCAAGCACGCAAAGCCCGAACCCCTTTCCCCATCACCCTGCCAGACAAGCTCTGATCTCACCTGGGGGATCTGGGGTAGGGGGCGTTTTCAGAGCCTGGCAGGTTTGTCCATCCGCATGGAGCTCGTACCCTGGACGGCAAGCACAGCGGTAGCTTCCGGCCGTGTTGATGCAAAGCTGGCTGCAGCCGTGTTTCCCCATTGCACACTCGTCCATATCTGCAGCCAGAGGGGGAAACGGTGAGCGGAGGGGCCCCCAAGCATTGTGGAAACAGTGCCCCTCCTTCCCAGGCCTGGTTTCTTTGCTGCACCCGCTGGCAATAAGGGAAAAGGAGTGGGAGGAATAATAGACCCGCAATCTGACAGTTGCACCATCTCCTCCCATCTCTTGGAAATGGGCCTATCTAACATGCCAGCCCAAATGCTCAACAAAATAAAAAAGGCCCACTTTTGAAAAGCTTACAAAACACCAACAATGGCCATTGCACAGCAGAGACCAAAAACAAAAAAAGAGCTGGACCATCCAAGGTGGGAACATGGGCCAGAAGGTCTAATATAACACGTTACATTATAGATATAAATAAAAGGTGAGATTAAACTCTGATCATCATCACCATCATAGTAAAATAGTGTTTTGAGCAAACCAAATGGCAAAACTCATTCGAGTTCTTTGCTTCCCAACTTCCTTCAATAAAGCAACTATCAATCATTGGGTCCTCATGATGGGAGCCAACCGTGCTGGTTCCACCCACAGGCCAGTTCACCTCAAACCGAGACCCTGGTGGGAGCAGAACCGGCACCTCGCTCACTTCCTTCCTGTTACATTAGGAATCTGTTTGCATTTAGTCTGAGGTTTCGGAGCACAGCACCTTCCCAAATGCCAGCATCAGTGCTGCAACTTCTCCAGAAGAGGAAACACCTGGCAGCACCCAAAGACTGTTACCTGTCTGGCAACACCTCCCGGTCCATCCAGGGCAGGGGCAGTCGTTTTGGAGCGAACATTTCCGGCTGGGCTGGCATGGTGGGTAGCAAGTAGCAGCTGCGGTGAGACAAACAGGCCGGTTATGTTTGCATCCTGCCGGCCTCTCTTTCCTGCAGACCGGCTGCTCATAAATCAGTCAGCGTGTGGGCTGTTTTCATACAAGACCAGATGGAAACTGGGGGACCAGAGAGCCAAAAACAGAGAGAAGGTGGGCGCACCCCACTCCCATCCAGACAGGTAGAAGTAGGGAGACCCAGGCTATCTACCCTGCCATTATCTGCTTATCTCTCAGCCGTGACTTGTTATCAGAACCGACTTCCTGGGTTTGACGACATTAACATGGTTGAAAAGTTGTCCCAAATTTTTAGTGGTGCTTTTTTTTCAGGAGGCAACTAGACTTTCTTTTTTCTCCTGAAGAAGTTTCGCTTCTCATCCAAGAAGCTTCTTCAGCTTTGATAGGACAGGGGGATTTCCAGAGGAAAAATTGCAGACTAGAGGAATCATTTGCATCACTCAGGTGACCCTGAGGACACAGATAAACCTCCAAGTGGCCTCAACGACCCTCTCAAAGGATGCAAATGACCAACTGTCTGCAAGGAGGAATATAAATCCTTCCATTCGCCACCATCCTGTCAGAGTTGGAGAAGCTTCTTGGAGGAGAAGGGAAACCTCTTCAAAAAACAAAATAAGAAAGTCTAGTTGCCTCCTGAAAAAGCTTGTTTGGGACAACCAGGACCGAGACTGAGAATCTCTACAGACTATGGTTGAAAAATTGTAATTAGCTTTTCAAACGTTCTGGGGCCTGACATGCAGCTTTCGATAATTTTTACTAAAGATTTTTCTTAATATAAAATACAAGCGAAAATGAAGAAAAGAGAAAAAAAAAGATGAAGGGAAAAGGAGAAGGGGATAGTGAGGGAAAAAGAAAGAAAGAAAAAAAAACTTCCAACTTTTTTCAGTGCATAGTAGAATTATAGCACCATTTTTTCCTTTTATAAAAATAGTTAAGTCCTAACCTTTTCTATAAAAATTTAAACCAGGGGTCCCCAAACTTGGCAACTTTAAGACTTGTGGACTTCAACTCCCAGAATTCTCCAGCCAGCTGGCTGGAGAATTCTGGGAGTTGAAGTCCACAAGTCTTAAAGTTGCCAAGTTTGGAGACCTCTGATTTAAACTCAGAATTTCATTTGTATCTCTTTTGAGCAGAAAGCCCATAAGTGGTTTCCAAGTGGCCTGATTGAGAAGGGAAAAAGAGCTTCTATTTGTATCAAATAAACTGAGTTTCTTCAGCATTGGTCTTGCTTCACACATATAACCCTCATCGAGCAACCCTCCTCTAAGGGCCCCAAACGATTTTTGGTTAATGCTTTAGCAGAAAGAAAAGGCACCTGTGGGACATCCAAGCCGAGAGAAAGCACTTATCCGCTTCCATTCAGGAGCACAAACGTATTCTGGCCGCAAAATCTTCTGATAAACCTGGCGATGTCCGACTTTATAGGTAGTTCTGCAAAACCACAGAGCCCAAAATGTGAACTTGTTGGATATTTTGTGGAGAAACATCAGATTGGAAAGGGCCAGCTTCCTTATACGTGTAAGTATGTATAAATACTTATTTATACATACATTGTGTTAGGGATAACATTGGTTACCTAACTTGGTTTGGGTAAAAATAATATATAAACTATGTATCACTTTAACTGCAAAACATGTATTTTGGGTGCGGTTGTAAAATCACCATAACAGGGAGCAAGAGAGCTCACTGTTAGCTGGCTTTTACTGTAGTAGCTGACAATGTTGGATTGATGGTGATAACTGCGTCTTTTCCCTGCTGTTGCTGAAACAAAGAAAAGGGGTTTGATTTTCTTCATATCTCTGACTGCAAAAGAGATATATTGCTGGACTGATTATTTGTAAGTTTACTGACCTCTATTTTTCAACACTGGACTTTGCAACTGATTAATCCCTGGATGGACTGAACTAGTGTATAACATATGGACTGTTTTGACTATGCTATAACTCTTGCTGGAATAAAAAAACTATTTAACTGGCACAGTGTATCTGTCTTACTGAGTGTAAACTACAACAACGTTTATCTCACATCATTTGCCTGCCTGCTAGACTGCCGTTGCACGTTCTGCTAGGGTGTGTATCCCTAACACATTATATAGGCTGCCTGATTTCCAGCATCTTTGGGAAGTTTGCAATTAACAATAACATTAGAATTAGAATAGAATAGAGCTGGAAGCAGAGGTGGCATTCAGCTGGTTCTGACCAGTTCTGGAGAACCGGTAGCAGAAATTTTGATTCGTTTGGAGAATCAGCCTGTGACTGGCCCCACCATCTCTTCTCTGCCTCCCCTTGAGTCCCAGCTGATCGGCTGGGTCTCCTTTGGTTGCCCTGCACAGGAGAAAGGAGCTGGAAAGCAGGTTAGTGGGGTGGGGAGGGGAGGGGAGGGGAGGGGGATTTTGCAGGAACCTTCCCCTTCCCACATCCACCAAACCATGTCCACAGAACCGGTAGTAAAAAAATATGAATCCCACTACTGGCTGGAAGGGACCTTGAAGGTCTTCTAGTCCAGCCCCCTGCTTAAGCAGGGGATCCTATACCATTTCAGACAAGTGGCTGTCCAGTCTCTTCTTAAAAACCTCCAGTGATAAAGCACCCACAACCTCTGGTGGCAAGCTGTCCCACTGGTTAATTGTCCTCACTGTGAGGAAATCTCTCCTTAATTCCAGGTTGCTTCTCTCCTTGATTAATTTCCATCCATTGTTTGTTGTCCTGCCTACGGGGGCTTTGGTAAATCATTTGACCCCATCCTCTTTTTGGCAGCCTCTCAAATACTGGAATACCACTCTCCTATCCCCTCTAGTCTTTCTCTTCTCTAGACTGGCCAAACCCAAATCCTGCAGCCGTTCTTCGTATGTTTTAGTTTCCAGGCCTTTGATCATCTTAGTTGTGCTTCAAAGCAACACACAAAGAAGGAATCATTAACGATTCTAAAAACAACGTACAAAGGAGAAAAAAAAGCCCCCACTCTCAGCCCAGGGTTGTTCTTGTGGGGAAAATAAGAAGGGATCCAGATTCTCCTCAGCTTAGGACCACTATTGAAATGAAACTTTCCGTTGTTGAGCAAGACGGTGCTTAAGCGAGTTTTGCCCTGTTTTATGACCTATCTTGCCACAGTTATGTTAGTAGCATGGTTGTTACTAGTTGGAGAGTTGAAGTCTACACATCTTAAAGCTGACAAGGTGAAGAAACCCTGAACTAGACGGTGTGAAATCCTGCTGTCTTGAGAGGGAGACAGTTATAGAGAAGGGAGTGTTCTTGGATGGACCCAAAGGATCTCCCCCTATCTGCCCCACTGCCTTTCGATCAGGGAATAAATCCAGATGAAAAGGAGAGTGCAAGAGCAGATGCGTTGCCTTTCCACCTTGACCCTCCCACACCTTGTAGCAGGGAGTTCCAGAGGTTAATTAGATGCCGTTGAAGGCTACGGCAACTTCCTTCTAACCACCTGCCGTGGATTGTTGGCTGTGGTGGGATTCAGCAGGTTCGCACTGGTTCAGGAGAACCGGTAGCTAACTTTTGGTGTAGTTTTGATAAACTGGCTGAATAGCGTGCCTCGCTATGCCTGGCCTGCCTTGTTCCTCCTCTCCCAGCCACTCCTCGCCTTGCTACCAAGCCACTTGCCCGGCCACCCAAGGTTACAAGGAGTGGCTGGGAGGGAAGGGGTGAAGCAGGGCCAGGCGGGGCAAGGAGAGGCACCCCTCGATGGGAGTGATTTTGAGTCACCCCCCCCCCCCAGTTTGTCAACTACTAAAACATTCCTATGCCTGTTTTAGTAGTTGCCAAATCTGGAAGATCAGTGCAGCAGTACCTTCCAACTCTTATCTTTGAAAGATTGTAACTAAAATACCAGAACTTTTGCCCGCAAATATATTGAATTGGAGAACGTGATTGATGACACCCAGCCCGTCAATTGGAAAATCTGATTTATGACACACCCGGGGGGGGGGAAACAGAGTCACAGTGGACTGAAAATTATGTAGGCCAGAGTTGGCTTCATACAGGGCAATGCCAATATGTCGCCTCCAATAAATCCTTGGAAGTTTTTTGAAGTTTGGCTCGAGAATCATGATTTAATTAGGGCGATTGCTGGAATCCTGACACCAGGCACATGATTATCCTGCTACACCCAGCCAGCCAGTCATTAGGGCAGAGAACCGATTGTTACATTGTTTGAATCCCATGACTGGTTGTAGGTAGAACCTGCCAAGGCCTTCAATGGCATGCCATGAACCTCTGGAACTCCCTGCTACAGGGTGTGGGAGGGTCAAGATAGAAGCCCAGTAGATCCCCTGGTTTCTCTCTGCTCTCTTGCCTGTATGTACTGCAGAGCCTGTTTCCCGGGCACAGGGTGAGGTAGGGCTGGTGGACCGGCTGGACATGGGAGGCGAGGTAGGATACAGTGTGGCTTCTCATCTCCATGGAGCATCCACCACACCTGTGAGGGAGAAGCACAAAAGGACAATGCAAAGTCAGGTACATTTAAAAAAAAGTTTTTATTAATTTTCTGTTGTTTATACTTTGTTAGTGCTTAATAAACATCGTGTTGTCTGGTTTATTTTATTTACTTAGCAGTACAGTTTACATTCTTATTTATCCATCCCTTTTTTTCCACCTCCGATAAAATAAAGTCCATGTCTGATAATATTCTGTCTCTTCTTTCTGTTTAATCTTCAGTGGAAGTCTGTGCATTTCTGCACAATGCAGGATCTTCCTAATTATCTCTTTGTCTCGTGGAGTTTCTTCCTTTTCCCCATATTGTGCAAATATAATCCTCGCTGCTGTTAATACATGTAATATTAAATATATATTTTGTTTTATCAAATTTTTCTGGTGTTATACCCAAGAGAAAAAGTTCAGGTTTAAAATCTACATGTTTTCCTATCATCTTTTCAAGCCACTTATGTATTTTTACCCAAAATTGTTTGGCAAGGCTCTTAGATAGATAGATAGATAGATAATAGATGATACATATATATAAATAGATAGAGATAATAAGATTGTGTGTGTGTGTGTGTGTACACATATACAGAGAGAGAGAGAGAGAGGGAAATAGATAGATAAACAGACAGACAGATAGCAAGCAATAGCACTTAGAAATCTTTAGACTTATATTCCACTTCACAGTGCTTTCCAGCCCTCTCTAAGAGGTTTACACAGTCAGCCTCTTGCCCCAACAATCTGGGTCCTCATTTTACCGATCTCAGAAGGACGGGAGGCTGAGTCAACCTTGAGCCTGGTGGGATTCGAACTGCCAAATTGTAGGCAGCTGGCAGTCAGCAGAAGGAGCCTGCTGCACTGCATTCTAACCACCGTGGCTCAGAGCAGCAGAAGAGGTGCCCCTTGCTCTCAACCATCTCCTGGGGTGGGTAGGGGCCATCTTTGGACCACCCAAGCTTGCCCCCAGTTAGTTTTGCAGAAAAATCTTGCAAGCCTCTGCTGCAATTCAGCCAGCAGTGCCTCTTCACTAGATGAAGGCAAGGACTCACCTGGAGCTCGAGAAACTCTCAACCCTGGTGGCTGCCAGGACCATGGCAAGCCCCATGGTCCACAGCCAGCCCCCTCTTCTCATCCTTTCTCCTTTGCTGGGCCCTTTTGCTACTGCAACATCATCGCCTGAAGGAGCGACAGCAACCAAGGTCGGTTCAGCAAGCTACACTAAAAGCAGAAAGAAAAACAAATTGAATGGGAAAAAGGAGCTTTAACAAGTTTCATCAAATTATCATCACAAAGATTTTTTTTTTTTTTAAAGCAGCAATTAATCATGCTGTTTTGGGGTTGTTGTTTTTTTGGAAACTAGCAGCCCAATTTCTCTTAATTTTTAACTTTAAATGTATCGCACTTTGCAAATATTTACAATTTGGAGAGAACGTGAAGGGGTTGTGTAATTCCCAGGCATTTACATGTGAGTAATCTTTGCCAAAATGCACTTTTAATTTTGCACAATGATTTTTTTTCCTCGCCTGGTTTGAAATTCTTGAGTGCAAAAGGAGCCAAAAAGAAGAAGAAGAATTATTATTAAATGTAGAAAGATGGCAACTCGGAATGTTTACTATAGATAGCAACAACTTTTACCACAGATTGCCGATACAAAGAGTGTCTCGGTGTAAATCCTAAGATTTGGGCTCTTGACTGCTATGTACAGGATCTCAATGCCATCACAGGAAATCATGTATTTAAAAGGTTTAAGCAAAGGTGAGCAAAGACAGACATCGTTCTGCAGAAATCCAGACCTCGGCCCCCTCCGGCAACGACTTCTGTTTTTATGGCAATTCTCACAACCCTTTTCCTCCCCTTCCTGATGAAAATTGAAGCCAAGAATGGAAACGGTTTTGAACTGCCAGCATCGAACCCCAACTATTTACAAACCCATTCTCAAGTAACAGCCACATATTTAAACCCTGAATCAATACATTCTAACAAGGGGCTTATTACATACACACAGACAGACAGACAGACAGACCAGTCTTTTTATGAAACAATGCCATTCCAAACATCTGCAAGCGATTAGGAATTGTAGCTAACAATAGCGAAGCAAAAGATAAGCAAGTATTTGGAACTTTTCTTTTTGGGGGTTTTGCTTGGAATCCTCAGCAATAATTCAACTCACCACACATATTATTGAAAAATTAGACAAAACGCAGGCCCCAGGAGCCCCAAAGAGGAGGGGAAAAAAGAACCTTTTAAGAATGAGATCCCACACAATTTGGCCGCTGATGCCAAATGAACCATAAAGAAAAGGGAATTTTTCTGCACCCAGAAACCTCTCTTCATGAGTCCTGCTGCTCTCTGCTAGTCTCCTTAGAAGTAAAGTCCACCCAGATCAACGAGCTGGCTTTTAACAGATGAACAGAGTTGGAAGGGACCTTGCAAATCATCTAGTCTGACCCCTCCCTCCCCGCCCAAGCAGGGACACTCTACACAATTTCTGACAAATGGCTTCTACTGCTTCAGCCCAAGGCAGAATCCTTCCTGTCCACCCTTGGCAAAATTGCATCCTTTATCAGGAGAGGGGAGAATTTTTCTAGCACAGGGTTGAAATGAGGGAGTCCTTGGCGTTTTCATCATTTATTTATTTATTTTAGCAATAGCAACAGCACTTAGACTTATATACTGCTTCACAGTGCTTTTAGAGCCCTCTCTAAACAGTTTACAGCCTATTTGCCCCCAACAATCTGGATCATTTATTTTAGAGAATTTATATGGCCACCTACCTGCTCACAGCAACTCTAGGCGGCTTGAAGATGACAAATAAACACAATGAGGAAAATAATAATAATAAAACATAAAATAACCCCCACAACCCTGCTCGGCGACAACCACACACTCAAATCAGCCATCCATCCCACTCTGGATTCCCCAGACCCACTGACAAAGCCACGTCTTTGGGAGCCTCCCAAAAAGTGTCTCCTTAATTGTGAGTACAGTTAAGCAGTGGGAAGCCTTGCCTTCAGAGAAGCTGAGAATGCTTCAACACTGGAAGCTTTTAAGAAGAGATTGGTCAACCATTTGTCTGAAATGGTGTAGGGTTTCCTGCCTAGGCAGGGGGCTGGACTAGAAGACCTCCAAGGTCCCTTCCAACCCTGTTATTCTGTTATCCCCATCTACCACCAGGCTCTTTGCAAATTGCCTTGTGTCAACCCTTTTCACATGTTGCAAACAGCCCCGTCCTCAGACACCAAAGCAATTCCTTGACCAGTGTCATGCCCTTCGGAGTACGGAGTCCGAGGAGGAAGACGAATAGTTGACAGGAAGTGGGAATGTGGCTCCGTTGGCTGTGGAGGAGGCTGGGGAAGGGCAAAGTCCGGCTGGGCAGAGCAGGGAAGAGGTAGAACAAGGGAGAGGGAGTTCAGAGGAAGACCCAGGCTCACCCCATCTTCATCCTAGGGCACACAGGGAGGAACGGAGAAGAGAGCAACGTGGGTTGCGTGGCTTGTGGGGGAGGAAAGGGCCCTGATTCCCTTCATTAGGCACACCTAAATATTTACAGATCCCACACATCCCGGATATAAACTGTTTCAACTCCTACCCTCAAAACAATGCTATAGAACACTGCACACTAGAACAACTAGACACAAGGACAGTTTTTCCCCAATGCCATCACTCTGTTAAACAAATAATTCCCTCAACACTAACTATTTACTAGGTCTGCACTACTATTACTATTAATCTTCTCATCACTCCTTAGCACCCATCCCCTCTCAATTGTGACTGTATGACTGTAATTTCGTTGCTTGTATCCTTATGATCAAAATTGACTGTTTCCTAGTATGATTTGATTGCTAATTGTGCCCTATGACTATTATTGTTGTACCTGATGATTCTTGACCCTTGACGAATGTATCTTTTCTCTTATGTATACAGAGAGCCTTTGCACCAAGACAAATTCCTTGTGTGTCCAATCACACTTGGCCAATAAAGAATTCTGTTCTGTTCTGTTCTGTTCTGTTCTGTTCTGTTCTGTTCTACTCTACTCTACTCTACTCTACTCTACCCTACTCTACTCTACTCTACTCTACTCTGTCTGGGAAGAGTTTAAAAGAGATGCATGCTGAGTGTGGTGTCTGCTGGGAACAAACGTAAGTTTATCTTGTGTTGACTTTGCTTATCTGTGTCCCTGGCATCTTCCCAGCCATGTTGAGTTATTGCTGTTCCTTCACATCAGGAATTCTTGCTCCTGCCCTGACAAACTAATTACTTCATCTAGCCTTGATTGGAGTTATAGTTACAGTTTTTGTTGACCACGTTTTGGATTTGATTCTCTGCAGCCAAAGAATGTTCACCTGGGAGAGTTTTTCTCCAGCCCAGAAGGTAACCAGGACATCGGGGGCAAAGTTGGAGCTAATAAAGGGACTCCACTGATTATCTGACTGTCTTGCCTTTGTGCCACGCCCCTTTGGGTCATCAAAGTCAGGCTGAGCAGCAGTGCCTAAGGGTCAAAGCAGACCGCTATAATCCAGAAGGAGACTCTGCAACCTAAGGCCAGAGGGAAGACAACTTGCCGGGCCATCCGATGTCCCCAGAATCTGCAAGCCTCAGAAGTAAAAACTGAAGAAGTTTCTTTAGTAAGGAAGGCCCGTCACCAGTGCCTGAAATGCCAGCAAAATGAGGCCAATTTGGAGCACGAGGCATTCCTTGAACTCTTGTTGACAAATATGCTTTCAAGCAGAATTTTTTAAAAAGGTGGCACTCCCTTGTGAGCTTCGCAACCAACTAAATCAGGGGTCCCAAAACTTGGCAACTTTAAGACTTGTGGACTTCAACTCCTAGAATTCTAGGGAACTGAAGTTCACAAGTCTTAAAGTTGCCAAGTTTGGAGACCTCTGAACGAAAGCATCAGAGCTGAAACTTCAGGAGTCCTTCATCTCCCTACGGCTTTCTAACCGGGGACAGAATTAAGAGAAATTCAGGATCAATTTCTAACACTATCTCCAAGCAAGGACGACACAGGCCTCTGCTGAGTTTTGCACACCACGCACCATTTTTTCCTTTTAAGAGGGCTGCACAAACTCAAACCATGATGGGGATTGTGATGGCTGTTGGCACGAACCCAGCCTACCCCCCCTCCACCTGTTCAACAAAGCCAAATCCTATTCAAGTTATTTCATTTTTTTACTGCAGATGTTTTGAGCACAAGTTCTTCTCGGCTGAGAACCTTTTTGATTGCGGCGGCATGGAAATATGCTTAATAAATAAATCTGGCCAAGTTCACCCATTGAACCAGGGCAACGTTTGCTGGGAATGCTAAGTTTGTTGAACACACCAGAATGGCTTCTATGATCGTACTTTTCAGAGTTTCCCAAGATTCTTGAGTTGTTTTCCCCTTTAGGATTTCCATCCGTGGAATTTTTCCCAAGTTCTCCCTGAGTTTATTAAAATAGGCTCTTTTAAAATCTAAGACTCTGGTGTCATTATGTTCCATTGCTTGTGTTTGCGTTATTTTGAATTCTTTCAAGAAGAGACTGGACTGCCACCTGCCAGAAGTGGCGTAGGGTCCCCTGCTTGGGCAGGGGGTTGGACTAGATGACCTACAAGGTCCCTTCCAACTCTGATTATCTGTTATCCAGCTAGGATCAGAAACCATGATTAACAGGCTGCAGAGAATGGATTCATCCAAAATGCATATGCCAGAATCGCTTTACCTGCACACAAACAAACCTGAAAAATATGTAAGTATGAAACACATATATAGAGGTAGTCTTTGACTTACAGCAGTTCATTTAGTGATCGAAGTGATGTCACTGAAAAAAGGGACTTATGACCGTTTTTTCACACTTACAACCACTGCAAGCAATCCCTACGGTCATGTGATCAAAATTTGGATGCTTTGGCAACTGGTTTCATATTTTTAATACAATTTTATTTCAGTTTTCCACATTTTAAAAACATCTCTTTTTAGTGAACAGCATGATTCCAGGTTTTCACATTTCCATACAAACATGACTATAATTACATACTCATCTTTCACATTTAGTTTCATATTTTACCAATACTTTACATACTTTCTATTTTTTTCCCCAAATACTTTTCTCCAGCTTAAATGTTAAATAACTCACATACCTTCATATTCATGATCCTTTTATACTTTTATCTGTCAGGTTTGCAATTTCATCGCATATTCTTATTTCATCATTTCACAAATTCGAATTCAATTCAGACATTTCAAAGAGATTTCCCTCCACAATTACTAATTTGAGTGTGCCACCCACCCCTATAGCTTATATATTCTTTAATTACCTCCCCTTTAAATCCCAATATTCATTTAACTTCTCATTATTGCCTAAAAGATTAATAATAATAATCTCCTAACAACTACATAACATATATCCTTTTAGATCAGATTCCGCATAGTACTTCCCCTTCAATTACATAAAAATTATTTATAATTTGAAAAAGAACAATTAATCTATTCAGTTGGTCATAAACACTGATATTAATCTCGTTACAACTGGTTCATATTTATGACAATTGCAATGTCCTGGAGTCACGTGGTCATCTTTTGGGACCTTCCAATAAGTAAGGGGAAGCCAGATTTAGTTAACAAAGTACAGCAAGAAAAGTCATAAAATGGATGAGATAGGGACCTATTATCATATGTGGTGGAAATGTATAAAAGCAAAAAAATTACTGGTGGAAAATAAAGGTTTGGATAGAAGAGATGGTTAACCAGAAAGTGGAGCTCAGACCAGAAACGTTCTTACTGGGAATTATTAATGAGAAATACAGTAAAGGAACAATATATTTAAAGATACATATAATAACAGCTGAGAGATTGGTGTATGCCCAAAACTGGAAGAATGAAGATATCCCTACAGAAAGTGAAAAAATAAGGAAAATATTAGTCTGTGCAGAGATGGACAGACTAACTTTAGAAATCAAAGATAAGAGTATTGTGAAGTCTGGAGTAAAATGTACCAATGGCTAGAGTCAAGGAAAAAGAAAGAAAGGGTTGAGGCTTTATAGGAATGAAAGTTAAAAAAAGTTTTGTAAACCAAAGAGAATGGAATATAATGAACAAATATGAGATGATACGGATGCACGAGTATAAAAGACGGTTGTAAATATGAATATAATTTCAGATAAATGTAAATAGAAATAATATGCAGCTAGCACTATACAAACCACATAAGGGAAAAAGGAAAATAAACGGTTACATGTATTTCTATACTTTAGCTCGTACAGCTAAAATAATGGCCAAGAAAGTCACACTGTGTTCAATTGCTTTCAAGGTTTATTCAATACAAGTTATTATTTAAAAAGAAAGTGGGGCCAAACTGGCTTAAACAGACGTCTCACTTAACAGCAGAAATTGGGAGGGGGGGGCCGCGCTCAATTGCGGTCGTAAGTCGGGGAAGACCCTCCCCCCCCAGTAGGAAAAATGCCTCTCTTGAGTCCCGGACTTTTCCCCTCCTTCGTTACAAACTCCCCTGCCCTTCGGCAAGTCGGGAGCATCGGCAAGCCAAACCGCCCCCCCCCCCCCGCCTCCTCCGAAACGGACTTTGGCCAAACAAAACTGGCCAACTTTTCTTTTTCCCACCGTCAGGGGGCTCAGCGGCGCCTTCCTCATCTCCGCCACTAGAGGGCGCCCCTCCTCCTTCAGACCTGGGGAGTTTGCGAAAGTCGGGAGTCCCGTTCAATGGGGAGGGTGGGCTTCCCACCCCCCCGAGCCGTGGGGAAAGACACCCCCCCCAAGAAGACGTCTCACTCTTCTCCATTGCTCCCCCCCGGCACCCCTCATCAGCATCCCCCCACTCCCACTCCCCCCCTCCCGAAAGAGCCCCCCCTCCGGAGACATCCCACTCTTCCCCACTGCCCCCCCCGGCGCCCCATTGTCTCAGCACTGCCCCCTCCCCAGCTGGAGTAACTGGGCAGCAACGGGCTCCTTTGCTCCCACCGGCTGGAGGATCCAAGCTCTTGCAAGCAAGCAAGCCCCCCCCCCGCGCCCCCCCTCCCGAGAGAGACCCTTCATGCAAACCTGGTTGGCTAGTTCCTCGGCTCTCCTTGGCCCAGAATTGAGGAGGGGGCGGCAGGGAAAAAAAGCGCCGCCGGAGGGGGAGACCGACTTGTCCCGCTCTGACCTCCCAAGCGGAGTCGCGCTGCAGACGGCGGGGCTCGCGGGAGGAGGGGGGGGGCGGCTTTCATCCCCCCTTCCCCAAGTGGTGGACCCCCTCCTCCTCCTCCCCCGCCCCCCAATGCGCCCGGCCCGGGGGTCTCTCTCTCTCTCTCTCTCTTTCTCTCCTGACCTCCAAGGATGCGCCCGCGGGAAGGTCCGCCCGCCCAATTGGTCCTGCTCTCATTTGCAAGAAGGGAGCGGGTCTTTCTCGTCTTACCCCCCCCCCCCACATCCCCCCCGCCCCGCTTTTTCCTTCCAGAGAGGGAAGAAAGTCAATTTGACCCCCCTCCCTTCCCCGGACTCGGGTGCAGCAGAGAGAAACCCGGGTCAGGAACGCAGCGGAGGAGGGATGCTTGGAACAGCGCTGGAAGGAAGGGGTCCTAGCTGCCCACCCCCCCCGCCTACTCCCGTCTCCAGCTTTTGGGGCTACAGCCCCCGTTTGGGGAGGTGGGCGTCTCCAACTGCAACCAGGCACTCTGTCCCTTAACCAGGACCAAAGCCCCTTGCCCTGGCATTCTGGCAAGAAGATTCCCTTAGGTTTCCTGGTGGTCTTCCATCCAAGTTTGCCCAACCCCCCCCCCTCCAAATCCCAGTAGTTCCCTTCTGTAGAGCTCATGTCCTGGGCACCCGGCTCCCCAAACTTGGCCACTTTAAGACTAATGGACCTCAACTCCCAGAATTCTCCAAGCCAGGAGAATTCTGGGAGTTGAAGTCCCCAAGTCTTAAAGTGGCCAAGTTTGGAGACCTCTCTCTCCTGGAGACCAGAAGACCTCCAGAGGTTTTCTTTTGCAATCATACAGGTGTGGCTCCCTTTCCTTTTGCTAAAACAAGGATTTAGGGAGGGATGCCACTTCCCAATGAAGTTATACAGCTGGGGGTGGGGGGTGGGGTTTCCTGGTGGTCTCCCATCCAGACCACACATTAACCTTCTTTCAGGCTCTTGATATTCCACCCTCCTTCCCACTTCTACTGGTACAGTCAAGGAATAATCTTTTAAATAGCCAGCAAAGGAAATAAACAAATTTCAAGTCTTACCTGTTTCTGGCTTGGTCATTCATCATTAAACAGAACTTGTTGCTTTCCAGGTGTTTTGATTTCTTATTGCTAGAGAAAAAAAAAAAAAGAACAAAAATGCAGATATTAAGGTGTCCATCCCCAGAGGTCAGTGTTTGTCTCCATCTTTACTACCTTAACATAGCAAAACAGATGCAGGTTGGCTTTTTCAGATTTGTAAAAAAAAATTTCCATATAAAAGTTTTTATTTTTATCACAACAACAAAAAACAAACATAAAACCTTTCTGTTCCACAGTGTGTCAGTTGAGTGCATATTTCTTCATGCACAAAATAATATCAGACATATTTAACTTGTATATATTTATAATCATTCTTATCAATATTGTATATCACGTATATCACATATTTTATCCTTAACTTTATAATCATTAACTTTCAATAAGATATTTCAAGTTCATTTTCTTACTCTAGCTCATCTATTTATCAGTAACAATATATTATGCGATACTTATATAGTTCAATTCTTTACTCTTCTATCCAACCATTCATAAAATAAATTCCAAATTTTATAATAGTCTTTTTCTTCTTGTTCTCTAATCGCCATTGTCAATCTACTCATTTCTGCACATTCCATTATTTTCTTAATTATTTCCTCTTCTGTTGGAATTTTTTAATTTTCCAATTTTGTGCAAATACAATCCTGGCTGCTGTTAATATGTTAATAATCAAATATGTTAACTCTTTGTTATAACCCTCAGCAGATTTGTAAATTGAGGGGAAGGGTTAAAGCTATTTTTCAAAGCACCAGAAGGCCAAACAAGGGATGGAAACTGATCCAGGAGAGATTCAACCTGGAAATAAGGAGGAATTTTCTGAAAGGAGAGCAATCAATCCACGGAACAGAAGTTGCCTTCAGAAGTTGTGGGAGCTTCATCCCTGGAAGCTTTCAAGAAGAGACTAAGCTCCCATCTATCAGTAATGGTGTAGGGTCTCCTGCTTGGGCAGGGGTTGGACTAGATGACCTACAAGCTCCCTTCCAACTCTGTTAATCTGTTAAATGCACAGGAGCAAATCAGACAATTTTAAAAGTTTTTTTTTTTTTCCTCCCTGGTCCTGCTTTGTCCAACTCAATTCCCTTGTGCTTGCACATCATTTAGAAAAACCAACAGCATAATTCTTGTCATTTTCTTTAATCCTAATAAAATGTTATTTTACTATCAACATTGAAACCGGGGGCTTCTTTCCCTACCCCAACTAAATTGAGCCAAAGACAGCACATTCCATCAGAAACAAAAATAACCGGGAATAATAAAAATCGCATCCTTATTTATTCGGCCAAAAAGTAAGACAAAAATTCTCAGGAAAAATGGAGGCAAGGAATGGGGCTGGGGTGAGGGGGGAGTGAGTGACATTTTGGCACACAGTCACCTTATTCAGTTTTTCATTTTTGATGTCAGACACCGCCCACAATCCTTAGGAATTGGGGTAGATTTTAAATACTTTGAGACGGTTGCAATTTGCTCGGATTTTAGGCTGTCGGGTTGAAGCAAGAAAAGTATGGGAGAAAAGATGGAAGCCCAGAAAAAGGTGTGGATTTGCCTCCACCACCATTGGCTCAAAGGACAGTTTCCAACAATTAACCCACAATGACCCCAAATTCATTCCTCCAGAAACAAAGACAAGCAAAACCTCAGAAGTAAAAGAATAAATGATGCAGTACGAACAGAGGCAGCCAATACAATTTTACTCCTTCTCAGTGAGTAAAAGGAATCGGAGGTGTAGGGCAAGATTTACTCTCAGGTCAATGCGCAAGAGAGCAAAGCAAATATTTGGTATTTGGTGTCGGGTCTTGCTTGGGCCGGGCGTTGGACTAGATGATCTACAGGGTCCCAACTCTGCTAATCTGTATATTTTAAGCCCTGCAACTGAATGGAAAGCAGCAGACACGACTGGGAAGGAAGGATGGAGAGAGATGAGAGATGTCCAGGGGAAAAATGCTTTTCTTGGGCAAATTTTGAACCGGGAAGGAAAAAAAAAAACGGGTTGAAATTGTTCCCTTCCTTTCCTCCTAAAACTCAGCTCTTCTGCCCAAGATGTAGAAGGACAGCTAATTTCAGGAGTTTTCAGACTCTCAACGCACAGAGTCCTGCCAAAAACCCCAACCTGCTATTTTTTTTTTTAGGGGGGAATGAAACTATAGGAGATCAGTTTATATTTATATTTTTAGCACCTTTGAAACAGGCAAAATATTTCTTCAAGACAGGAAAGAAATCCAATTCCCTCCTTTTTTTCAGAAAGGGAAAAAAAAAATCCCTTTATTTCGGACTTCCAAAACTGAGAGGGGGAATCAGTTGAAATGAAAATCACTATGAAACAAGCCTCAAACTTTTCCATTCTATTCCTCTCTGACCTTGGCAAACAAAGATAAATTTCAAAGATTTTCCCATGGAAAAAGGGGAGTTGTTTTTAAAGAATAAAGTGACTCCATTTAGGTGTTGGGCATTGCTATGATCTTGCAGTTAGTGGCTGGGCTTATGCCTGCTCTTAAGCCATGGTTTGTTTATGCTTATTGAATAAGTCACAGTTGGCTGAGTTGATACCACTCACTGAACTATAAACTCTGCTTTCACAGTGAACTATAATGCAGATTATTAGGGCAACAACCTTGCAAACTGTTGGCAGCTCTGTTGAAATTAGACGGGGACTCAAAATCCTTGGGGACAAGCAGACAACCCAGGCAAATTCTCCCTAAATCAGGACTTAATAGAAAATGGAAAGGGACCTTGCAGGTCTTCTAGTCCAGCCCCTGCTCAAGCAGGAGAACCTGTACTATTTCATATAAGTACTGACTGAGACCATGCGTGGAAGCAGGTTTCCTAAGGTGAAGGAGAAGATGTTGCTTTCCAAGCCCCATATTTTCAGAATACCCCACACTATTAAAAAAGAGGTTGAGACTCTAGAAAGAGGGCAGAGAAGAGCAACCAGGAAGATGAGGGGACTGGAGGCTCAAACATAGGAAGAACGGTTGTAGGAACTGGGAATAACTAGTCTAGGGAAGAGAAGGACCAGGGGAGACAGGAGAGCAGAGTTCCAGTATTTGAGGGGCGGCCCCAGAGAGAAGGAGGGGGTCAAGCTGTTTTTCAAGGCACCTGAAGGCCAGAGAAGGAATAAGGGATGGAAGCTGATCAAGGAGAGAGATTCAACCTGGAAATAAGGATAAATTTTCTGACAGTGAAGAGCCATCAACCCGTGGAACAGAAGTTGCCTTCGGACGTTCTGGGAGTTTCATCACTGGAAACTTTCAAGAAAAGACAGGACTGCCATCTGTCAGAAATGGTATAGGCACGGTCTCCTACTTGGGTAGAGGGTTGGATTAGATGACCTCCAAGGTCTCTTCCAACTCTTTTAATGTGTTTTTTAAAACATCTGTGAAACTATCGTCCCAAAAGGTGGGTTGGGAGATGGAGGGCTGATCCGAGGCACAGAAAAAGATTTCCCAGCCATTGTACAGCACACAGTTTCTGCCTGGGAACACTTCAAGGCGGTCGAGAGGAGTCCAAAGTGGCAGCTGCTAACCAGGGGTCTCCAACCTTGGCTCCTGGAAGCCTGGCGGACTTCAACTCCCAGAGTTCCACAGCCAGCAAAGCTGGCTGTGGAATTCTGGGAGTTGAAGTCCGCCAGGCTTCCAGGGGCCAAGGTTGGAGACCCCTGTGCTAAACCATTGGAAGCACCCCTTGATGGAGCTTCTGGGGACCTCGCCTGCCCTTGCTTGTCCCCAGGATCTGGAGCAGCTGGAAAGTGGAACCAGATCTCCCCCAAGCCAGAGCACAGATTGTCCTGGCATTCATAGGTGACTTTGAGGTTGGAGCAACTTAGCTTAATGGTCCCTTTAGGACTTGGGACACGCCGTGAAGCTAGAAGATATGGGATCACTTAGGAACCAGGAGAAGCCTTTTGTCCCAGCCTAGGTCTTCACAAAGAACGTGGGCTATTTCAGTTTCTTGGCTTCACATGCAGCCTCGGGTTCAAGAGTCTTCCTGCTGTCCTTCTTGCCTTCAATCTGCCTTGGATGAATCCAGTTAGGTAAGGCACTGAGAAGCTCAGCCCTGTCTTTTGGGAAGCTGGCTTTCTCTCTTTCATTCTGGCTCCAGCCGAGACTGAATACCAGATTCACACAACCGATCAACCAGCCAAACTTCTAGATGAAGACCCAACGCTAGGCAAAAAAAACGGGAGTGGTGCTCAGTTCAGGAACTTCAGGAAAGCTCATAACCTGAAGCCCTTGATAGGTTCACACCACACTCAAAACCAGGGGTCCCCAAACTCAACTGTAAGACTTGTGGACTTCAACTCCCGGAATTCTCCAGCCAGCTGAGCTGAAGTCCACAAGTCTTAAAGTTGTCAAGTTTGGGGACCTCTGCTGAAAAATAATCGACTAAAGAAGGAGCAACTGCATTTACATGCTCAATTCAGGGACTCTCTCTCTCTCTCTGTGGCTAAATGGGTTGTATGAACCCAGCCTGTGGAGCATTGTGTGAATCCTCCCAAAATGGGTTCTTTCTGCCACCCTATGGAATGTATGATGTGAACCCAACCCAATTTGTTCTGCAAAGATGTTGTGCTAGAGATGCAAATGTCTTCACTTCAGCACAGGAGAAGTTGACCAGCAATGGAAACCCCCCCCCACTGCCATGAAGTCCCCCCTCCCCCAAAGCCCCACATCTTAGGAAATGTGTCCCATCAACTCTCATACCTACCTTGGGATCTTCTCGTCAGCTCAAAGTGGTCCTCTGTGGTGGCTCTGGGACGGGGCTTCCTTCCCCCAGCTTTCCTGCCCAGCTCTTCTGGCGTCCTACTGCCACCTGGCCAAGATCTGCTGAGCTTTGCTTCTTCATGGTTCAAGGCCTACCCCACCCCAGCTGGGGCTGACTCTGGGGTTTCTGCTCTGTGCTCCTCTGGTCCAAAGCACGAAACAATGGTGCTCGGCCGCAGTGATGGTCCCTTTGGAAGTGGAAGGGCGGCCTTTTTATGTCCCTCCTTCCTGTATAAATCAGGCCTGGGATGGGACAATCCAGACAGGAAGCATGGTGAGTGTTGCTGCCTGATAAGGAGATGGGAGAGCAGAAGCAAACACCGAACAGCTCAGCAGGGAATTGGGTACGAAACAGCCATCTTATGCCAAAAGGAAGAGGTGGCTGGGGGATTGGGAGGAGTGGGAGGGGGGCAGGTTCGACCAGGGAGGGGCTCTCTCTGCATACAGAAACCACTTCAGGAATGCCCGGTTCCCCCCACACTTAACTCAGGAGGAAGCCATGAGACGGGGCCAGCTCTCTCCATCGGAGCTTCTAACTTGGTTTTTCCTAACCTAGAATCCTGCATCCAGTTTTGGCCAGTTGTGGTGGTTGTGATCACCTGTGGCTGCAGAAAGCCCTTTCCAGGGCAGCATGGCTGTTGTGAACCCCTCTGGCCATCCTCTGCCGTCACCTGGCCATCTCACCTAGCAAAGCTCTGTGTCAGCCAATGCAGTCCTAGGTTGCATTAGCACAGGGATACAATCAAGAGCAAGGGAGGTACTACTACCACTCTATAAAGCCTTAGTATAAGAACACACCTAGAGCTCTGCATGCAGTTTGATCACCACACCATAAAAAAAGAGGTTGAGACTCTAGAAAGACAGCAGAGAAGAGCAACCAGGATGATTAGGGGACTGGAGGCTAAAACCTACGATGAACGGTGGCAGGAACTGGGCATGGCTAGTCTAGCAAAGAGAAGCACTGGGGGAGACAGGATAGCAGTGCTCCAATATTTGAGGGGCTGCCACAGAGAGGAGGAGGAAGGGGTCAAGCTATTTTCCTGAAGGCCAGACAAGGAATTATGGATGGAAACTGAACAAAGAGAGATTCAACCTGGAAATTTCAAAAAATTCCAAAAGTTTAAAATGCCATCAAAGATCCATCTCATTCTGGACATCCATTTTTTTAAACTATTACCATCTGGCAGACAGTGCAAGATAATAAAAAACAAGGACAAATAGGCTGAAAAACAGCTTCTATCCTAAGGCAGTAACTTTATTGAATTCTATTGCATAGTGCAATCTTAATGCAATGTCAGGGGTTTTCTATTCAATCATATAGAACGTGAAGGAGGTGTGTTTGTGTTTATTTTCATAGTCATAGTGTACACTGAAGATGATGTTTAATTTTGAGGCGCAATGACAAGTAAACTAAGTAAGGAGAAATTTTCTGACAGTGAGAACAATCAACCCATGGAACAGAAGTTGCCTTCAGAAGTTATGGGAGCTTCAACACTCGAGGCTTTCAAGAAGAGGCTGGACTACCTCCTGCTTAGGCGAGGGGTTGGACTAGATGACCTACAAGGTCCCTTCCAACTCTGTTAAATCTGGGAAAAAAAACAACCCAGCTTTTCAGAAAGGGCAGAATCCATAGCTAGGAGGAATCTCACTGGGGGGGGGGGGCGCCCACTTCAATGGAAGTCCAGGTTGGTTGGAGCTTAGCAAGTGGGATGAACCAGGGAGAAACCTGGGCCTCCCTGCTTAGCCCAGTGCTTTTCAATCTCAGGAACTTTAAGTAGACCTCCATTCCCAGAATGCTGGCTGGGGAATTCTGGGAGTTGAAGTCCACACTTCTTAAAGCTGCCCAAGATTGAACAACTCTGATGTAGAAGCCCTGTGTAGTTTAGCTGTATTTTTTCCCCGTTTGCGTATCAAGAAAGCAAAGCACGGATCCCTGATTTGTTTTCCCACTTACACAAAAAAGCAGGTGGGGTTGCAAGCTATGGTCAAAACATCAAAGTGATGCCGTAGAGTGCCATCAAGAGTTCCCACTTAAAGAACAATCTTGGGTTGTATAAACATAGAATCAAAATCACGTGGCGTATTCGTCCTGCTTAGTAAGGCCACACTGAGAATGCTGCATCCTGTTTTGGACGTCACATTACGAACAAAACGTTGAGGTGCTGGAAAAAGTGCAAAGAAGAGCAACTAAGATGATGAAAGGCCTGGAAGACAAAAACATAGAAAGAACGGTTGCAGGAATTTGATATGGCTACTCTAGATACTGCATCCAGTTTTGGTTGCCACGTTATTACAAAAAAAAGATGTTTTAGGCTTTGGGAAAAGTGCAGAGAAGAGCAACTAAGATGATTTTTAAATAAAATTTTATTTCAGTTTTCCACATTTTAAAAACATCTTTTTTTTTTTTTTTTTTAGCGAACAGCATAGTTCCAGGTTATCCCATTTACATACAAACATGACTTTAATTACATACCCATCTTTCAAATTTAATTTCATTTCTTATCATTACTAAGATGATTTAAAGGCCTGGAGACAAAAACACAGGAAGAACAATTGGAGGATTTGGGTTTGGCTAGTCGAGAGAAAAGGAAAGGACTAAGGGCGACATGATAGCAAGATTCCAGTATTTGAGGGGCTGTCACAAAGAAGAGTTGGGGGTCACATTATTTTCCAAAGCATCAGAAGACAAGAAGCAAAGGATGGAAACTCATCAAAGAGAGAAGCAACCTGGAATTAAGGAGAGATTTCCTCACAGTGAGGACAATTAACCAGTGGGACAGCTTGCCACCAGAGGTTGTGGGTGCTTTATCACTGGAGGTTTTTAAGAAGAGACTGGAGAGCCACTTGTCTGAAATGGGATAGGGTCTCCTGCTTGAGCAGGGGGTTGGACCAGATGACCTCCAAGGTCCCTTCCAGCTCTATTCTGATTGATTGAACAGAGAAGTATCAATTGCACCAGCTCCTTGACATAGTTATAAAGGAGGAAGCAAAGCAGACAGATAGATACTGGTCCCACTTAGCTTCCAGAGTCATAATTTGATCCTTTAAATATGCTCCCTGATCATGATGACTGCACAGTTTGCAAATTTGCTAGCAATTAGCAAAAACAATAGTTTCCCAGCCTGGTACCTTTCCAGAACTTTGGGAAGGTTGCCAGTTCGGGGAAACAGGATGAAAAAAATAATCTTCTCAAATGCCTGCAGAGGATGAGGATAAATGCAAACTAACTGCATCTCAGAAAACCACTTCCTGAGCGTTTGCACAATTTCAGAGAAGTCAGAAATAAGAAAGAATGGCTTAGGTTGGGGAAACAGCTTTCTTCCTTTCTCGTGACAGAAACTCAAGCAGAATTATATATATATTCATCTGACAGGTCGCAGACACAGTCGGTTTGCTGGGAGCTCAGAAAGTCCGTGCTGGGTAAATGGAGCCTCCACTTTCAGGAGCAGTGTATCTTTGAATGCCCTATGGTGAAGATGCAGCAGAGAATATGTTGCCTGCCACGGGTAGTCGGATCAGATCACCTGGCACAAAGGACCACTGCAATTTGGGTTTCAGAGACACTGATGCAAAATTGGACTTTATTATAAATCACAAGGATTAACAGATGAACAGAGTTGGAAGGGACCTTGTAGGACATCTAGTCCAACCCCCTGCCCAAGCAGGAAACCCTACACCGTTTCTGACAGATGGTAGTCTAGCTTCTTCTTGAAAGCCTCCAGTAGTGATGAAGCTCCCACAACTTTTGTTCCAGGGGTTGATGGTTCTCCCTGTCAGGAAATTCCTCCCTATTTCCAGGTTGGTCAGCTTCCATCCATTCTTCCTTGCCTGGCCTTCGGGTGCCTTTGGAGAATAGCTTGACCCCTTCCTCCTCCCTCCAATATTGGAAGACTGCTATCCTGTCTCCCCTGGATTGACAGCTAGATTGGGAAGGATGAGCAATCGCCATAAAGGAGAGTTGCTGAGGGTCTCTTCATGGCTTCATTCCCTGCCCAAAGGAAGAGTTGGGCCCAAGTGCATCATGGACACGGGAGCCTCCTCAACGGAGACTTGGCAGGCCAGTTGGGCCCCACCCTGGCTGAATGTGTAGGGCAGCCCAACTCTTCTCCCCTTGGCTCAGTCCAGCGCTTGATGATGAGGCCCACAGACCAGAGGTGGGATTCAGCCGGTTCTGGAGAACCAGAAGTGGAAGTTTTGAGTGGTTTGGAGAACCAGCCCATCCCACCTCTGACTGGCCCCGCCGACCCCATCTCTTCTCTGCCTCCCATCGAGTCCCAGCTGATTGGTTAGGTCTCCTTGGGTTGCCCTGCCCAGGAGAATGGAGCTGGAAAGCAGGTTAGTGGGTGGGGAGGGAATGGACATTTTACAGTCTCCTTCCCCTGCCACGCCCACCAAGCCACGCCCACAGAACCGGTAGTAAAAAAAAAAAAGTTGAATCCCACCACTGGCACAACTCCTTTCAGCAGGAGTTGTGAATGAAGCGCCCTCCCACTCTTTAGTCCAGCTTTTCAGGGTCCATAAACACCCTAACCCTCCCTGGTCCCCCCAGTTTCTCTAGAAAGGGTTTGGACTTCCTGGTGGGTGGGAGGTGGGGGAGAAGGAAGGCCCCGAGGACCTGGTTCTGCCAGCGGCCCTGGGGAACCCAGAGTGGGATGGAGCCCATCAATGGGCTCGTGGGATCTGCTGTCATTGGGATGGGATGGGCCTGGAGTTGGGGGTGTGTGGGTGATTTTTTAAAATTTACTTATATATTTTTCCAGATTTTGTTCCATTGTATTTTATTAATTTATTTGATTCTTTTTGTTTGTTTTTATTTGTTTTTATTTTTGTTTTAAATATTGTTTTACATTCTGTAGGCCACCTCAAGTCGAATAGGCAATAATATAAATTCAATAGATAGATAGATAGATAGATAGATAGATAGATAGATAGATAGATAGATAGATAGATAATGATAGATAGATGATAGATAGATGATAGATAGATAGATGATAGATAGATAATGATAGATAGATAGATAGATAGATAGATAGATAGATAGATAGATAGATAGACAGACAGACATAGATAGATAGATAGATAGATAGATAGATAGATAGATAGATAGACAGACATAGATAGATAGATAGATAGATAGATAGATAGATAGATAGATAGATAGACATAGATAGATAGATAGATAGATAGATAGATAGATAGATAGATAGATAGACAGACATAGATAGATAGATAGATAGATAGATAGATGATAGATAGATAGATAGATAGATAGATAGATAGATAGATAGATAGATAATGATAGATAGATAGATAGATAGATAGATAGATAGATAGATAGATAGATAGATAGAGCCCAGGCCTGCAGATCTTCCCATCTAGCGTTGGATTAATGCTTGCAATCCCATTGATGCTGCAAGAAGAGTGGTCACCTCGACCCCCACCAGCACCATGGATGGATGGATGAATGGCTGAAAAAACTGATGGCATTAGCGGAGATGGCTAAATTGACTGCTTTGATCAAAGGAAAATATATATGTATATACAAATATTTTCATTTCTCCTTGGAAACCGCTTCTGGACTTTGTGCTTGCGGTGGGAAAAAAATGAAACATGGATTCGAGGTTTTACCAATGAGACAGATTTGTTGTGACAGAAATGGCTAATTTCTATTATTACGAAAAAACAGTAAAAAGTTGAGGGTAGATCTTCATGCCTTCTTCAACTGCACCAAAGGGGTCGGAAGTCAATGCTTTTATTTTTCTTCTTTTTCCCTTCCTTTCCCCCACTCTTCCCTTCCCTTTTCCCTTCCCTCATTTCCCTGATATTTATTCATATAGAACAGAATAGAATAAACAGAGTTGGAAGGAACCTTAGAGGTCTTCTAGTCCAACCCCCCTGCTCCAATCTGTCCAATCTCTTCCTGAAAATATATTCTCTAACACATATGTATTTCTATAGAACAGAGTAGAATAAAAAGTGTTGGAAGGGACCTGGGAGATCATCTAGTCCAACCCCCCTGCTCATGCAGGAGACCCTAGACCAGAAGTTTTCCAGAACCCTGGCCTGGCTGGCTGAGGAATTATGGGAACTGAAGTCCACAAGTCGTCAAGGTTACAGCACCTGGAACAGCATCCCTGGATCAGTAGAAATTAAAACAGACCAGAGAGGATGCCCCACACACCACCACCACTCACAGCATCCGTATTTGATTTTGTAGTCTCTTTGTATGTTATGTTGCAAACTAATAAAAGGATATACATAAAAAGATACTGCAAGAAGAGGGAATTTGGGCAGGCGAGGTATTTGTGCAAAATAATAATAATAATAATGTTTTTATTCCAAGCAGCAAAACAAGCCATCCCTCAATCCCAATTGCCCTCACCCACCTGCCCCTCCCTCCTCGGGTGCCCACAAACTCAGCATTCACTATTCACACCAAAAGCAGCAGTAGCAGCAGCAGCAGCAAATCTCTGTTTCCTTTCCCTCTCCGGAAACAGGAAGTGAATGCAAGGGGGAGATTGGGAGATGGCTTTGGAAGAACAATGCAAATCTCATCCGGGAGGAAACAGGAACTGCGTCAGGAAAGCTCAATCGCTTTGTTGGGAAGGGAAGAGGCAGTGACCTTTGCATCCAAGAACTTGGGAGGCATGGAAACCCTTGACAAATATAGACCCTCAAGGCCTTTCCTGGAATGGGGCACTCAACAGCAGCAGCAGCAGCAGGCCTTCCTCTTCAAGGATGGTTGTTGGCTGTAGTGGCAATTGTGTAGATGTGTGCAGATGGAGCACATGGTGTGTGTCTGCCTTCAACCATAAAATAGAGCGGGAGGGGGGAAAATCTGGCATTTCACTAGAAAATCCAACCTTCTCTTCCAAGTTAGCACAACAGCAATGAACTGGTTGGTACCCAAAGATCATCACGCTTAGCCTTGCCCTAAAGAATCAAACCCACTCTGGCCTGGGATTATAGAGCACTCAGCAGAGATCTCAACCTAATACCACTCTACAAAGCCTTAGTAAGGCCGCACCTAGAGTCCTGCATCCAGTTTAGGTCACCACACTATAAAAAAGAGGTTGAGACTCTAGACAAGGTACAGAGAAGAGAAACCAGGATGATGAGGGGACTGGAGGCTAAAACATACGATGACCAGTTGCAGGAACTGGGCCTGGTTAGTCTAGGGAAGAGAAGGACCAGGGGAGACTGGATAGCATCTTCCAATATTTGAGGGGCTGCCACAGAGAGGAGGAGAGGATCAAGCTGTTTTCCAAGGCACCTGAAGGCCTTGTTTGTATCTTTTTCATGTATTAATAATAATGTTTATACTTTTATATATTATCAAATACATGTTTGACTAAATCAATCAATCAATAAAAAAATAAAAAATATTCTTTGTCTGGCCTTCAGGTGCTTTAGAAAATAGCTTGACCCTCTCCTCCTCTCTGTGGCAGCCCCTCAAATATTGGAAGGATGCTCTCCTGTCTCCCCTGGTCCTTCTCTTCCCTAGACTAGCCAAGCCCAGGTCCTGCAACCGTTCTTCGTATGTTTCAGCCTCCAGTCCCCTCATCATCCTGGTTGCTCTTCTCTGCTTGAAAATCTCTGCTCAAAACCCCCAAGTTTGAGGGAAAAATACAATGTTGACAGAAAGACGACAGTATGGAGGGGAGGGGGGAACCCCCAAATGAACTGGACAGATGCAGGAAAACTGACAAATGATCCTCAATGCAGGTTTTCAAGAAAGCCAAATGAAGATGGAAAGGGGAGCAGCAGAGCCAAGGGACTTTGAAAAAGGTGGGGGCTGGTTTTGATGGCTTTTGGCTTCTTGGCAGTTGTGTGGTTGGCTGGTTTGCTTTGAAGTCTTTATGAGCACTCAGCAAAGGGTCTCCAGGGTCATCAGAGGGCAGAGGCCCCCTGGACTTACTATCCCCCACGGGTTTTACCCAAACCGATTTTCTAAGTCATTTTCCTGCCTTCCAAGCAAAATATTAGTTCAGCTCTTAGACCTCCTTTCGAGGTCAGGTCAGGAGTGAATGTCAACAGAAAGTGGGACCTGGAATCGAATTCTGATACCTTTGAGGATGGTTGAGAGTTAGGTTGGCCTCAGGCCGCAGCCAACTTTCAGATGGGTGAACCTCAGGTCCCAGAATCCCCCAGGGCAGCCAGCAAGAAGGGGCGGGGTTCCCGTGTGGTCATCATCTTGATTTCATGGTCTCTTGAAAAGGCATAACACCTCTTGGAACCAAGAGTTTTTCCACGGATTTTTTTCTTTTTTCTTTAACATTAAAGTGCATCCCCACAGAGAAAGAGAGACCAAGAGATAGGTTTTTCCCCCAGCCAAATCTCTTTGTAATCATTTATTTTTTATTTTTAATACAATCATTCCATTTTCAGTCAACAGTCTGGGCACAAATATCTTTGTTAAACAATAATCAAAATTACAGCATCCTTCATTACATATGAATTCTGCAATATTTAACATAGTAATATCCACCTAGTGATAATACAATGTTAACGTAGTTCGTGATCGTATTAACTTGTCTCTTTTACCGTATCATCTTTATTGTGTTTCCCTGTTTCTAACTTCCATTTTTTTATCATTTAACCATTGATAAAATAAATCCCATATCATATAGTATTCAGTTTGCTCTTCCTCCTTAATTGCCAATGTTAATCATTCATTTCCGCACATTCTAGTACGTATTTTCCTGATCACATTCTCATCTGTAGGTATCTCTTCACTTTTCCACTTTTGTGCAGGTATAATTCTGCCAGCAGTGAATATATGAATAACTAAATATGCATTTTCCTGACTATATTTTTCAGATAGGCCCAGCCAAAGGGCAGATATGCTGAAATAACTTGCAAGTGCCTTCTTCCCTTCCTTTCCTTTTCTTCCCATTCTCCATCATCCCCTGTAGGATTTCCTGGTGGTCCTCCATCCCCACGTAAATGGTGCCAATCTTTCAATTTCTGAGTTCAGACAAGTTGAGGTCGGGGTGGGGGGTTGGAGCTGTCACTGAAATGGGGCAATTCTGGAAAGTTTGCAGAGAGGCTGTGGAGAGAGAAAGCTGGATGTGGACCTCAAGTTTTCCCGTGGAGAAGGGTCTCGTAGCCCCCAAAGCTGCCATGACAACAGAAGAGCAACAGCTATGTTTCCTGCCGTGAGCTGGGGAACAGATAAAAGACCGAACGCTGAACAGAGGCCGATCACCATGAAAATCCTGCCAGCCCTCCCTGATGGTAGTCCTCACCTTGGGGGGAGGGGGAAGGGGCTTCAGCTCCCCCATGTTGAATGTGGCCCTTGGTCTCAAGGCAGGTTCGTCTTCTGCCCCCTCCTCTCCCTACGGCAATAAAACTTACCGCCCCTCCTGGTCCATTGTTCCCATTTCATTTTGTTGGTGGAGAAGGCAGGGTTCATTTTCCAATGAGAAAGGCAGGGGTGGGATTCTACCAGTTCGGACCAGTTCTATAGAACCGGTTGTTACGATTCTGCGCCGTTCAGAGAACTGGCAAATCACACCCCTGGCTGCCCCCCCCCCAGGAGGCTTCCCTGAGGCCCACTCAAAGGTGGTATTCAGGGGGTCGGGGGAGGGAGAAGCGGCCTGAGAGCAGAGCTGAACCTTCCTTAGGATTGAAGCTTCTATTTTTCAGTGCAGACTCAGGCAGCAGATGGCAGAAAGGTAGATCTCTGAATGAATCTGTGATTCTGCCAGCAGTTCAATCTGCCTGCCTGCTCTGCCTGATTTGGGGTAAAAGTTGCTCTTTTCTTAAAATAAAAAAAGTCAATCTTTACATATATATTTATAATATTTACATACAAGCCATGCCCAGCCAGTCACATGACCACCAAGCCACACCCACAAATTAGGCCATGCCCACAGAACCGGTTATTAAGAAATTTGAATCCCACCCCTGGAGAAAGGGGTGCATTGGGGGACCTAACTGGGGGCTCCCTCACCCCCCCCCCCCCATTAATTTATCTTTGTGTGCAGCACTCCAGGAAAACTATTAAGTCAGCTCTTCCGGGGAAGATGTTTTGAAGCAAAGGGGAAGGGGAGAGGAGGGGAGGGGAGGGGAGAGGAGAGCTGGAAGGGACCCTTGGGGGTCTTCTAGTCCAGCCCCCTGCTTAAGCAGGAGATCCTATACCATTTCAGACAAGTGACTGTCCAGTCTCTTCTTAAAAACCACCAGTGACGGAGCAGCCACAGCTTCTGAAGGCAACTTCCTTTTTTAAAAAAAATAATAATAATTAAACATTTTTTCTTATATACATCATTTCCATTCATTACAACATTTTCGTGACGGTATACATACTTTGACATAAATCTTAACTATCTATACACTTGTCTATGCTGCTTAATCTATCTTTGTCCACTATATCTTTTACCTTATTATCTTATTGTCTTCTTCTCTATTCAACTCTAGATCTATTATTTAACCAATCATACAGGGCATTCCACATCAAAGAATAATAATCCGTTTCTTCTCTTTCCTTTATCTCCATGATCAACTTATCCATCTCGACACACTCTAGTATTTTCCTTGTCACATTTTCCTTCAGGTGGCATCCTTTCGTTTTTCCAGTTCTGTGCACTGCTGTTCTGAAGGCAACTTCTGTTCCCCTGGTTAATTGTCCTCCCTGTGAGGAAATTCCTCCTGAATTCCAGGTTGCTTCTCTCCTCAGTTAGTTTCCGTCCATTGTTTGTTGTCCTGCCTACGGGGGCTTTGGTAAATAAGTTGACCCCCTCCTCTTTGGGGCAGCCTCTCAAATACCGGAACACTGCTATCCTGTCCTCCCCCTCGTCCTTCTTTCCTTTAGACTGGCCATCCCCAGTTCCTGCAGCCGTTCTTCATATGGTTTAGTCGCCAGACCTTTGATCATCTTAATCGCTCTTCTCTGCATTTTTTTTTCTCCCTAAAATCTGTATGGGTGTATAAAAATGAACTGGTGGGTGGGAGGGTATATTTGGCACGGTTGGTATGGTGTGTTGGAAGAATTATCCTTCTGGGTTCAGTTCCAAGCGGGGAGGAAAAAAGACACTGGAAACATGGAAGCTGTTTGGAAAGATGGTTTAATGGTGGACAGCAGGATCACCTGGCTTGCAGCTCCAAAGTGAAAAGGAGGATCAGGTGCTTCAAGGTGAGAAGAGAAGGTCAAGAAGAAAGGCTGAGATGCTGAGAGTGCCCTGGGTTTTATACCCGCTGTTGGGATTTGAATTTGAGCTCCTGTTCTGATTGGTGGTCAGACTCCCATGGGGCCATGCAGGGGCAACTCTGTAGGCTGTCCTGAGTCCCAGGCTTGGTTGAGCCTTGCTGGATGATGATGATGTCATGGAAGAGCTTTGGGCAATTCCTATTATGGCTCTACTTGGAGTAGATCTTTGTTATGTAGAATATTCTGGCCCAGGCATTAATGGCCCACCCATTAACAAAGGTAGGGGTGAACTTCTGCTTCTGAGGTGAGTTTCTGCTTCTGAGTTTCTACTCTTTTTAGGGGAAATATTCTGCCTTTTTAGCGTATCCTAAAATATTTCATTTCCCTAGGGGAAGGGTGGGTGCTAACTTCCAACAGGTGGACATAATTCTTCCATCGTGCAGTGGAAAAGTTTGGGAAATACACTGGAGACCATCCACTACATTGGAGATATACAGGATGCCTTCCCTTCCTGCAGGCGTGTGTGACTTTCTCACGTTCCCAAATGGGCTGGACTGGAAGACCTCCACGGTCCCTTCTACCTCTCTTCTGATTCTGATTCTAATCTGGCATCTATTCCGAGCTGCAAATGGTGGTTTTTCAAGTCTGAAGCCGCTGGCACGGGGATTGAAAGATAATTTTTTTTCCCCCCAGTTATTTCTCTTTGAGTGCCAGCAATACCCTCATGGGCTGGTATGAGATGTTCTTGTGCTTTTTTTTAGTGATAATGTGGCAAGGATGGGCCACGTTATCTGTGTTGTTACACACACAAACACACACACACACTCACAAATGCACACACTCATGCACACAAACTGTCCCTGGGATTCCTCCCTTGGGCCATGCAAAGCTGTCAGGCTGCCATTTGCAAAGGATGTAAAGCAATGTCCCAGAAACCACCCCTTCCTCCCTCCCGCCTATCCCCTCCCCTCCAAATATTCCCTAACAGGCATCCCCAAGAATTCCTGAGTGCCCCGAGAATAATGTAGGACAGGAGAAAGGAAAACGTGAAGAGATTGTAACGGTAGCTTTCAAGAACAGTGAAAATTTGTAATAGGAGCATGTGCGTGATTATAAAATTAATATTCTTGTGTTGTATTATAATAACATCATTATTACTTATAATTATTTATTCCCAATGGCTTGAGAACATTCTGGGAATTTTAGAGCAGGGTTTCTCAACTTGGACAACTTGAAATGATGGAGATTCTTAGAAGAGCTGAAGAATATCTTTAAAGGTTAAAAAAAAAAAATGTTTCAGTCTTGCTGGCTCTGAGACCTCCGGAGAAACTCCTAGCAATGCTCTTTCTCTGTTCTCTTTTCTTTGTTCTCCTTTCTCTTCCCCTCCCCATCCTCCTCCTCCTCTGCAGTGAGACTATACAAGGAAAAAACATAATAGCATAGAATAACAGAGTTGAAAGGGACCTTAGAGGTCTTCTAGTCCAGCCCCCTGCTCAAGCAGAAACTCTGTATCATTGCAGATAAGTAACGATGTAGACTTTTCTTAAAAAAAACCCTCCAATGTTGGAGCGCCCACATTTTCTAAAAGCAAAGCTGTTCAACTGGTTAATTGTCCTCCCTGCGAGGAAGTTTCTCCCTAATTACTTCTCTCCTTGATGAGTTTCCATCCATTGTGTTTTGTGCCACCTTCAGGCACCTCATGCTCATAATCCGATGCCAGACCTTTCCTTCTAGCTGCCCGTTGGCTTCAGGGCTGGTCCCCGGAGACTTAGCCAGCCCCAAATAATTTTCGCAGGGCATTTCTGTTTGGGGCATCCTCACTGTTAAGTACTTGGACATGGGTTGGAGTAAATGGAGACAGCCTCTGAATGTGAACTTTCAGCTCTTTATTGCATAGTGACTTCTCCAAACAACAACAGTGAGCTCTGCCTTATATAGGCAACCCTTGTGAGCATTGTGCAATAGCGAGCTATGAACGCTAGCTCTTTTAACCAATAAGAATCCTCTGTTAAGGGCCAATCGGATTCCTCAGAACTAACCAATCCGATCTGGCCGCCTAACAGCCAATCAGAAGTGCAGGGCCAGAACCCTGCACTTAACCTCAAGCTCATACTTTATTAACTATGGTACCTACACAACACTCTACATATGTTTTAAAAATGTTTTCCTGATCCGCTCAGCTGCAGGCTGCGGGACTCTCTTAACTCTTGGCTTCATGGAGCCCAGGCCTGAATGGACTCATCCAAGATGTGGGGAGGGTCCTCAAAGAGGGTTTGTGGAACAGGAAGCGGGTTTATTTGTCCCTTTTCAGCTCCCTTCTCGCAAAAACAAAACATGTTTCTTGTGCATGGCACAAGAACCGCAGCCCAGGCAGCCTCTCCTGGTCAAAGATGCTCATCCAGGAAAAAGGAGCCCTAAGCAGACCAAAGGGCACGAAGGCCCTTGAGCCACGTCCGGAGCCACAGAGAGGCAGATGGGTGTGGATGGGACTCAGCCCCTCACACTGGAAACCTCATGGTGAACGTTAAGCCGAATCAGGAAGGGCAGGGGGACGAGGGGGGAGGGGGAGGTTTCCGGCCCTCTGGAGCCAAGCTGAAAAGCCCATCCACCCCCCCTCCATCAACAGCCAGCGAGTGTAGCCCTGAGATAACTCCTCTGCTGCTTCCTCTCTTTGTCCTCGGCTTCTTTCAGGCTTCCTGTCCAGGAGCACCTCGTGGTCATTTCCTAGAGCTGCTCGGCTGGCCATTGTGCTGGCAGATCAGGCCTTTCTCCCTGGGGGCCTTGGGAGGAAGAGGGTGGGTCCCCAGCTGGGCCACCAACCAGCTCTTTGCAACCCAGAGCCTGGGTGAAGGGAACACCCAACCCCGCTCCTTCTCCATGCTTAGATGAAACCCATTGCTTAAGGTAGAGCAGGTGGTTGTTTAAAAGCCACACCTGGGAGCACCATCCAAAGTTGGTGTGGCAGTTGTGGGCGGGGAAGAGGAGAGAAGAAGGAGATGGAGATGGAGAAGGAGAAGGAGGAGAGGAAGAAGAAGAAGGGGAAAGAGGAGGAGAAGAAAAAGAAGGGGAAGGGGAAGGAGGAGATGGAGATGGAGGAGGAAAAGGGGGAGGAGAGGAAGAAGAAGGGGAAGAAGAAGGAGGAGGTGAAGGAGGAGGAGAGGAAGAACAAGGAGGAGGAGAGGAAGAAGGGGAAGAAGAAGGAGGAGGGGAAGGAGGAGGAGGAGGAGAAGAAATGGAAGGAGAAGGGGAAGGAAGAGACGGAGATGGAGGAGGAGGAGAAGGAGGAGGAAAAGGGGGAGGAGAGGAAGAAGAAGGGGAAGAAGAAGGAGGAGGGGAAGGAGGAGGAGGAGAGGAAATGGAAGGAGAAGGGGAAGGAAGAGACGGAGATGGAGGAGGAGGGGAAGGAGGAGGAGAAGGGGGAGGAGAGGAAGAAGAAGGAAGAGGGGAAGAAGAAGGAGGAGGAGGAGAGGAAGAAAAGGGGGAAGGAGGAGGAAGAAGAGGAGAGGAAGAAGAAGGAGGAGGGGAAGGAGGAGGAGGAGGAAGAGAAGGGGAAGAGGAAGAAGAGGAGGAGGAGGGGAAGAGGAAGGAGGAGGGGAAGGAGGAGGAGAGGAGGAGGAGAATTGGAATGGTCACAGCCCCTATTATTTTTCAATTCTTTGGCCACCTTCCCCCACCCCACCCCCTGGGATAATATTCTATGCAGCTGATAATGGTATTTTTTGTCTGAAATGATTATGCTTGCAAAATGCAACAGGTCACTTCACCGATGTAGTGCAATAGGGCTAGAAATAAAATTAACACAGAGGATGAATGCCCTTCAGGATCAGACCTATTTGCCTTTAGCTGCAGGATTTTGTTTCAATGTCCTCTTTCTCAAAATGAAGGGATTAATTTGCCAGGGAAGGTCTTCTGTGTGTGCCAGAAACCCCTTTCGCAGTCAACAGCTTGTTTAGGGGGCCTGAGAAACTTCAAACTCCCTTATGAAGGTTGAAACTCCATGTGAAAATTTGGGTTTGGCCAGTCTGGAGAAAAGAAGGACTAGAGGCGACATGATAGCAGGATTCCAGTATTTGAGGGGCCCCCGGAAAAAAGAAGGGGTCAAATTATTTTCCAAAGCATCAGAACACAAGAAACAATGGATGGAAATTAATCCAGGAGAGAAGCAACCTGGAATTAAGGAGAAACTTCCAAATAGGGAGGACAATCAACCAGGGGAACAGCTTCTCTTCAGAAGTTGTGGCTGCTCCATCACTGGAGGTGAGCTTGAGCAGGGGGCTGGACTAGAAGACCTCCAAGGTCCCTTCCAGCTCTGTTCTATTCTATTCTATTCTCCCTTTTCCATACATAAATGCCTCCAGTCCAAGATTTGGATCAAGGCCTCTCCTTTGCTCCCCCCAACCACTGAAACCTTGCCCCACCAGCTTCGGTCTGCAGCTTAACATCCAATGATGTAGAACAGGAGCCTCCAAACTTGACAACTTTTAAGACTTGAGGGCTTCAATTCAAAGCTGAAGTCCACAAGCCCCAAACTTGCTCGGTGGGCCCCTGACATCCAATCAATGGGGACCCCATAAACTGATGCAGCTCCAGATAATTCTGGAGGAAACGGATTCAGTGCAACCAAACCAGCCCCATTTTTGCCAAATTGGGGAAGCTCCTTTCCTGGCCTGAAGGTGGGATGAAAATGACCCTGGCTGTAGGGATGGATCAACTTTACATCTTCGGGGTCCAAAGAGCACCCAGGCCATCATCAACCTTGGGCCAGCCTTCCCAGCTGGCCCAGCCCTGGATAGAAAGGGGAGGAGGTTAGCTCTCCTGAAGGCTCCAGGCGCCATTTCAAGGTTCCAGGAGAGAGAAGTCGATTCAAGGGTGCTCCAATCTCTTGTCCCAGGCATTTCCTCTTGGCCAACCCCTTCTCCAGTCTGGCCATAAATCACAGCCTCCCACAGGCTGCCAACAAAGGGGGGGGGGGAGAGGAGAGGAAAGGGCAGGGAGGCAGGTTTCTTGGCCTGGGAGGGCTGGATGTGACACCTTCCTCGCCATTCCTGAAGGAAGACCCCCTTTTTTTGAAAAGAACCCTCCTCCCCACCCCATGGCCAGGGTTAACAATAGAGTAGAGTAGAGTAGAAAATAGAATAGGAAATAGAATAGAATAGAGAATAGAGAATAGAGAATAGAGAATAGAGAATAGAGAATAGAGAATAGAGAATAGAGAATAGAGAATAGAGAATAGAGAATAGAGAATAGAACAGAACAGAACAGAATAGAGAATAGAGAATAGAGAATAGAGAATAGAGAATAGAGAATAGAGAATAGAGAATAGAGAATAGAGAATAGAGAATAGAACAGAACAGAACAGAACAGAATAGAGAATAGAGAATAGAGAATAGAAAATAGAATAGAATAGAATAGAATAGAATAGAATAGAATAGAACAGAACAGAACAGAATAGAATAGAAAATAGAATAGAATAGAGAATAGAGAATAAAGAATAGAAAATAGAAAACAGAAAATAGAAAATAGAAAATAGAAAATAGAAAATAGAAAATAGAAAATAGAAAATAGAAAATAGAAAATAGAAAATAGAAAATAGAAAATAGAAAATAGAAAATAGAATAGAACAGAACAGAACAGAACAGAATAGAATAGAATAGAAAATAGAATAGAATAGAGAATAGAAAATAGAATAGAATAGAACAGAACAGAATAGAATAGAATAGAATAGAAAATAGAATAGAATAGAATATTGGAATGAAGAATAGAATAGAATAGAAATATTGGAGTGAAAAAGAATAGAACAGAACAGAACAGAATAGAAATACTGGAATGAAATAGAACAGAATAGAAATATTGGAATGAAATAGAATAAAATACAAATATTGGAATGAAATAGAATCGAATCGAATAGAATAGAATAGAATAAAATAGAATATTGGAATGAAATAAAATAGAATAGAATAGAATAGAATAGAATTCTTTATTGGCCACGTGTGATTGGACACACAAGGAATGCTCTCAGTGTCCATAAAAGAAAAGATTCATTCACCAAGAGTCAAGAATCATCAGGTGCAACACTTAACAATAGTCATAGGGTTATATAGTCATAGGGTATGTAGTCAATACAATATAGCCATAGGGGACAATAAGCAATCAAATCATACTAGGAAAGTATATAAAAATTGTTAGGATACAAGCAACAAGGTGACAGTCATAGAGTCATAAGTGGGAGGAGAGGGTGAAAGGAAGGATGAGAAGATGAATAGTAATAATAATAGTAGTGCAGATTTTGTAAAGAGTGGGACAGTGTTGAGGGAATTATTTGTTTAGCAGCGTGATGGCCCTGTTCTTGCTGTTTGCTGAGCACTGGCAGCGAGGAGATTTCCAACATTTACACAACTCCAGACACATTTCTATGTGCTCCTGGAAAAAGAGAGACTCGAGCCAAATCAAGCCTGCCAGAAAAAAAAAAAATGGAAACACTTTTCTGCATCAGGATGGATGGGAAAACTCAGCCTCGCAAGGCGGGTTTTGCTGCCATGATCTCCTGAGGATTCAGCAGCCAAAAAACCCGAACATAATCCTGGGTTGCCTAAACGGAGGCATAGAATCCAAATCACGTGAAGTGTTAGTACTCCTTTTACCCCTTAGTAAGGCCGCACCTGGAATACTGCATCTGGTTTTTGCTCGCCACGTTACAAAAAAAGATGTAGGGACTTTGGAAAAAGTGCAGAGAAGAGCAATTAAAGTGATTAAAGGCCTGGAGACTAAAACACATGACAGACAATTGCAGGAACCAGCAGGGCTGGGATTCAAATTTTTTAATAACCGGTTCTGTGGGCGTGGCTTAGTTGGTAGGCTGGCTTGGTGGTCATGTGACTGGGTGGGTGTGGCTTGGTGGTCATGTTATGGGCTGGGTGTGGCCAACTCAACATCACTCACATCAAGGCACACATGTCCTCGCCTGGCCTCTCATGTCTGTGGGGATGCTGCAACAGTCGTAAATGTGAAAAATGGTCATAAGTCACTTTTGTCAGTGCCATTGTAACTTTGAATGGTCCCTCCACACAAGCAAAGTACCAGCAAAGGAGGGGAAAAAGACTCCAGAAAAGTTCCTGAGACAGGAAGTTAGTCCTGCCAAGAACATAATAAGGGTTAACGGAGAGGCAGTTTCCGTAAGCAACACCAGAATGTTTCCTTCCTGCCTTCCTTACAGGATTAGCCCAGTAATTTCTCTCACAACCGGTTCTCCAAACTGCTTAGAATTTTAACAACCAGTTCTGGCAAAGAGGTGAGAACTGGTAGAATCCCACCTCTGGAAACCAGGCATGAGTAGTCTAGAGAAAAGAAAGACTGAATGGGACAGGATAGCAGGATTCCAGTATTTGAGGGGCTGTCACAAAGAAGAGTTGGGGGTCACATTATTTTCCAAAGCATCAGAAGACAAGAAGCAAAGGATGGAAACTCATCAAGGAGAGAAGCAACCTGGAATTAAGGAGAGATTTCCTCGCAGTGAGGACAATTAACCAGTGGGACAGCTTGCCACCAGAGGTTGTGGGTGCTTTATCACTGGAGGTTTTTAAGAAGAGACTGGAGAGCCACTTGTCTGAAATGGTGTAGGTCAGTGATGGTGAACCTTATTGTTATCATGTGCTGAGAGTGCAGGCATGTCGGCACCCACAATGCAATGGGCCCCGCCACCCTCTGCATGCACGTGCAACACTCCAACCCTGCACCTTGCATACACGTAGTCTCCCAGCTGATTTTCGGCCCATTGGAGGCCATTTTTGCCCTCCTGAGGCTCGAGGGAAGCCTCTGCAACCTCGGGAAGCCCAAAAACGGGCCTTCTGGAAATACCGGAAGTGCCCGTTTTCAGCCTCCCGAGGGCCTCTGGAGCCTTGTAAGGCTGAAAAATGGGCCCGTTTCGGCCCTTCCGGTATTTCCGGAAGGCTGTTTTTTGGCCTCCCAAGGCTGCAGAGGCTTCCCTCGAGCCTCCAGGAGGGTGAAAATAGGCTCCCCAGCAGGCCAAAAATCAGCTGAGAGGTGCACCCATGCACAGTGCAGGTAAGCTTGGCTGGGGCTTGCATGGCTGCATAAATGGCTCTGCTTGCCATCTGTGTTCACCAACATGGGTATAGGTTCTCCTGCTTGAGTAAGGGGTTGGACTAGAAGACCTCCAAGGTCGCTTCCATCTTGATTCTGATAGATTGGATTCTGCTGGATGGCAGCAGATAATCATTCTCTTCCCCTCGTTTCTTGCCTATCCCATTTGGCTGTCGAGCAACCATTTGGAAAAATCCTCCTGTGAGAACCAGTTCATGTTCAAAGTGTCACAGAGTTTCCAATCCCCGCTTTGTGAGATTACA
This sequence comes from Hydrophis major, assembly GCA_033807585.1. Lineage (NCBI taxonomy): Eukaryota > Metazoa > Chordata > Lepidosauria > Squamata > Elapidae > Hydrophis > Hydrophis major. Next base: position 9,125,466 of record CM066341.1, read on the forward strand.
ATAACACCATCTGGGTGCTGTAAAACTGGTTATCCAGCACATTCTCCAGCCAACGATCATCCTGCATTTAGGGAGGCAACGTTGTGTATTAAAGATCTGATGCGGACATCAAACCATCATGAGGTCAATCTTGTTTGACACCTTTTAAATCAGGATTCCGGTTTGCGATCTGTCCTCTGTTTATCGAAGGGGTCATTGGCCTACCAATTAGTGCATTAATGCAAGAATAGTTATCAATATACAACTGTGCTGTGATTTCAGCCAAAATCTTTCTTCTAAGATCAACAACATTTTGTGAGCTTCACTTTAAAAAAACAACAACTATGGAACATTTCCAGCATAAATGTCATTCTGACTTCCCTCTAAGCCCTGTTCGCTTTTTAAAAACTTTTTGCATTTTGACGGGTTTTTAACTGCAAGCTGCCAACCTCACGGATATGGTGACAGTTCAGTGGATTGGGTCCCTTTTCTTGAATGGGGTGGATTGGGTCCCTTTTCACCCTCCGTGATTGAGGGTGGTTAGCCTGATTTATGTTGTTTAATCAGGGAAAAGGCCTCTTCACAAGTAAAACAGGGCCAATCTGTAAAGAAGATGGATGGCAAAATAAACCTAAAATAACATTCCCAGGCTTGGATCAAAATAGAACAATCTGACTTAGTTCACTAATAACCTGGCCACTTCCAATTAATGGCCCAAATCAGGCAGTTCTTTAAAATGAATTTGACTGTATAAAATATGCTGCTGTCAAACCTATTTTAGGGCTCCTGAATTACTATGTTGTTGCTTTTAAAGTGACATTTCACTATTGAGAAGGAAATGGACCGTTGGGTGTGTGGTTGTGCATTCGAGGCTCTGTTTATCTTAGTGTGGTGTGATTTTCCTGGTTTGTTTCTGAGTGGATTGATTGGAATTTTTTTTTTTTGGGGGGGCTGTTTTTGTCACTGAGAAAAAGTGTGAATAGATGTTACTCATTCTCCCTTCAGTGAAATACTGCAGGCATTTTCAACAGTGTGGTTTTGTTGAACTGAGTGGCAATCTGAGGTCTTGATTCTTTCTCAAAACTGGCTTCTTGACTGAGAATGTTGTTGGCTGGTTCCCTGAGCAGAGAGCAAGTCAAACAAGGGTGGTTGGAAAGAGCTGTGGGGGCTCAGAGCCTTCATGCCTGGAATAAGGTTCTTGAAATCTTTCCAAGCTTTTTAATTGGTTTTTACGTTGTATAATTTTCTATTTTGAAGGTTGCCTTGCGGCTGCTTGACCTACATGTTCTTTTTTCATTCATTCATTCATTCATTCATTCCATTGTTTTTATTCAAATGGTTTCTCTTAAACTAAATTTTATTAAGTTTTACAAAAAACATAAACATTAACCCAAACAGAGAAGAGGAAAGGAAGGAAGGAAGGAAGGAAGGAAGGGAGGGAGGGAGGGAGGGAGGGAGGGAGGAAGGTAAAGAGGGGATGGATCGATGGAAGGAAAGATGGAAGGCAGGCAGGCAGGCAAATGGGATGGAAGCAAGGGTAGGAGGGGAAGAAAAGAAGGCAAAGAGGTGATGGAAGGGGGAAGGAAGGAAGGAATTTTCTGACAGTGAGAACAATTTATCAATGGAACAGCTTGCCTCATGGACTTGTGACTGCTCCATCACTGGAGGTTTTGAAAAATAAGTGGACAGCTGTTTGTGAGGATGGGCTCCTGCCTTGGGCAGGGGTGGTGGTGGAGAAGACCTCCAGGGTCCCTTCCAGCCCTATGAATCTGTGTTTCTATGGGTAAGTTTCTCCTCTAACCTGGTTCCAGCTCAATATGTCTCTCTGCGTTTAAGAAACTTCCTCTCCTCACTTCCTTAATTTCAAACTGCAGCTTGGATGGGAGTGAGGCTTTTCTAAGAAATGAGTATTTTTTTTAAAAAAACAACAACCTATTTTTAGTTCAAATATAATAAATGTCTGATAGCATCCACTGACAGCTGGCCTAACACACATACTGCCTTCAAGCCAACTATATTAGCACGTTTTCTTGCAATATTCTGCAACACTATTCCACACTTTTCTTTCGGGTTTAGAATAGAATGAATGAGCTGGAAGGGACCGTGGAGGTCTTCTAGTCCAGCCCCCTGGCTCAAGCAGGAGAACCAATCCCATTTCAGATAACTGACTGTCCAGTCTCTTCTTAAAAGCAGCCACAACATCTGGAGGCCAGCTGTTCCACTGGTTAATTGTCCTCCCTGTAAGGAAATTCCGCCTTAATTCCAGGTTCCTTCTCTCCTTGGTTAGTTTCCATCCATTGTTTCTTGTCCTGCCTTCAGGGGCTTTGGAGAATAAGTGGACCCTCCCTCTTCTTTGTGGCCGGCCCTCAAATACTGGAATCCTGCTATCATGTCACCCCTAATTCTTCTTTTCTTGAGACTAGCCAAACCCAAATCCTGCAGCCGTCTCCAGGCCTTTGACCATCTTAGTTGCTCTTCTCTGCACTTGTTCCTAAGTCTCAACATCTTTTTTGTAGTAGACGTTAAAGCAGAAGGTATTTGTGATAAGTTGACTGACTTAGATAAGATTTTGATGGGTACTGAGGAAAAGGTAATTAAAAAACTTGCACCCAGGTTCTGGGAATTCTTTTCTTGAGCAGGGTTCAAGAAAAGGGGGCTGCTGCTGGAGCAGGGGGGCTGGACTAGAAGACCCCTCAAGGTCCCTTTCTGCTATCTATTCTGATTGATTGATTGATTGATTAAGCAAAGCTTCCGTCTTCGCCGGCAGAGAAAACCAAAAAAACCCCCCAGAGATTGGGCAGAATGGACGTTGGCCACGAGATGGCGCTGTCGGCCTACAAATATCGCCAGGTTAGCCGCTTCAGGTGACCGGAGCCGGGAAAACTTCGCCGCAACTTCTGAATTCGCACCTCCGGCTTCTCCGTGGCCCCTCGTTTTGCACCCCCGGCCATGTCGGAGAGAAGCTTGGCGTTTCCTGTCCCCCCCCCCCCCCCGCCGCCTTTTGCACCGACTTCTTCCAAGAAGGCAAGCAGCAACGCAACGCTCCTGGCGTTGTGGGCGCACCTGCGGCGCCGCAGTTCCTGCCAGGTGCTTCCCAGGAGGTTTCCGAGGGAAACGGGGGAGGGGAGGGGAGGGGGCGGCGGCGAAAGAGAACGTCTCCTCCAACTCTCCCGAGCCCTCCCTTTCTCCCTCTTCTCCCCCCGCGTGGTTAACGGTGCCTGGTGAAGCTTCCCAGGTGGGCTCCCTTAACCCCCCCCTTCCCCCCCAGAGGCATAGAAAGGCTCCCTGCAGAAAGTGATTGGAGATATAAATAGGATCTCCCAGTGGTCTCTCACTGGTCTCCGAAGCCCTGGCAAATATCCTTTGTACATAGTGTACAAACGAAACCATATTGTCAACTTTGTGGTGCTCCCCTTGGGTCTCAGCATGTGCTTAGTCTGCTTCATGCTTAATACACCACTGAGTCAGGCCACACCTGGAAGACGGCATCCAGGTTTGGTCACCACGTTACAAAACAGATGTGGAGACTTTGGGGGGGGGGGAAATGCAGAGAAGAGCATCTAAGAGGATGAAAAGCTTGGAAACTAAAACATAGGAGAAAGACGGTTGCAGGAATTGGGTATGGATAGTCTAGGGAAAAGAAGGACTGGGGGCAGGGTGTGTGTGTGATATTGTATTGGACGGGCTGCCACAAGGAAGAGGGGACCAACTTATTTTTCCAAAGCCCCAGAAGGCAGGACAAGAAGCAAAGGATGGAAACTCATCGAGGAAAGAAGCAACCTGGAATTAAGGAGAAATTTCCTAATAGTGAGGGACAATCAATCAGTGGAACAGCTTGTCACCAGAAGTTGTGAATGCTCCAACACTGGAGGTTTTTAAGAAGAGCCTAAAGACAATCAGTTATCTGTAATGGTATAGGTTTCTCCTGCTTGAGCAGGGGGCTGGACTAGAAGGCCTCCAAGGTCCCTTCCAGCTCTATTCTGATCGATTGATCATCTCCTGCTTGGGTATTAAGCAGGCCTGGCCCCCTAAGAAGCAAGCTGTTAGGAAGGCATTATTTAAAACATAACATTGGGGGAAGAGTCCATGAGAAACGGCCAAACAACTGTCCTCTTTGTGCATGAATAGGAGTCCATAGAAGGTGCAAGTGTAAAACAATCAAGATGGCAGCCACCACAGGGCAATCTGCCTCCTTCCCCCCCAGTACATATTGTAATGACATTCTGGGGGTGTCCAACTTTGGGGGTGCAGTTAATAGAGCTGAGAGCCAAACAGTGAGATAATACCCATTGCTGTTTCTGGGGGCTCTGGAAGGGGGGGGAGGCTAGAAAAGAGGTGTGGGGAATCCCATATGGTTCATCATCTGCAGATATCACCCCTCCCAAAACTTCCCCCCCAGTGCCCTTCCTGCCCCACCCTTAAGTTTTCCTTTTTAAATTAATTTTTATTGCACTTTTTTCAAGATGACAAATCTCTTTTACATTCTTTACAACACTGTGGCATCAATGTTACACATACATTTGCATGCATATATACCTTATTTCTACTATCTAACCATCTATACCAGTCTGCACTACTGTTACTATTAATCTTCTCATCGCTCCTTATCGCCCATCCCTTCCCACTTGGGACTGGATGACTGTAAATTCATCCCTTGTATCCTTACGATATATATGGACTGTTTCCTAGTGTGATTTGATTGCTTATTGTCCCCTATGACTATCGCTAAGTGTTGTACCTGATGATTCTTGACTCTTGATAAATGTATCTTTTCTTTTATGTACCCTGAGAGCCTTTGTACCAAGACAAATTCCTGGTGTGTCCAATCACACTTGGCCAATAAAGAATTCTATTCTATTTATCCCAGGTCGCATAATATTCTGGTTCTTCTCAGTCTTTCCATTCTAAAGTAAGCTTATCCATCTCCGTGCAACCCAACACTTTTTTATTACTATTCCCTCAGAAGGGCTGCTCTCCAATTTCCAACTTTGTACAAAGGCAATTCTAGCTGCTGTCACACATGTGGTATAATATATTTTGCCTTTTTATTAACTTCTCCTCTAATTATTCCTGATAAAAAAAAGTTCAGGTTTAAGCTCAATTTGAAGACCTGATATTTCCCTTAACCAATTTCTTATCTTTACCCAATATTTCCTAGATTCGGGGCATGACCACCACATATGAAAAAAAGTACCCTGTTTTTATTTGCACTTCCAACAGCTTTGCACTCATCAGCTCCCTGACCCAGCCAGTGGAGGGCTCTGCAAGATGACCAGGCCAGGGTGCAGCCCCACTTGGTAGGGGGTAAATATTTGGGGGGAGGGGTGTTTTTGCCCAAAGCCTGCAGACAGTCTGCCAGCAAGCAAGAAGCCAGCTGGGGAGTTGAATGACTCGAGGGAGGAATCAGGACAGGAGAAGATAGAAAAAAGATGGCCAGATCCCTGGAAGCCCTCCCCAAGTGTCAGCCTCTTGCCCCCAATAATCTGGTTCCTCATTTTACCCACCTCGGAAGGACAGAAGGCTGAGTCAACCTTGAACTGCTAAGGATCAAACTCCTGGTTGTGGGCAGAGTTTGCTTGCAATACTGCACTTTAACCACTGTGCCACCATGGGAGGGAGGGAGAGAGGGAGGGAGGGAAGGAAGGAAGGAAGGTGTCAGGATTCCGGCAGTCAGTCCAATTAAATCATGAGCCTCGAGCCACACTCCCAAAACTAAAAAAGATTTATTTGAAGTTAACATTCTACGTCCAGCATTAACCTATATACTTGATGGACAGACGGAAGGAAGGAAGGAAGGAAGGGCCATAGCCCTTAGATTTAAATACCACTTCACAGTGCTTTTTACAGCCCTCTCTAAGTGGTTTATAGAATCAGCCTTTCCCCGCCAACAATCTGGGTCCTCTTCGGAAGGACAGAAGGCCGAATCAAAATTGAGCCTGATGAGATCCGAACTGCCAAATTGCAGGCAAAGGAGCCTGCAATACTGCACTCTAACCACTGTACCACCACGGCTCTTATAATTATCAGATTTTTATCCCATCTTTTAATAATGAATGGAGGTCAATTCAAGGTGGTGAACATACCTAACACTGCATAACGCTGTGAGGGGAGTTTGTGCAAGAGAGAATGAGTTGCTCAAAGCCTCCCAGCCGGATTTTGGGGCCAAAGGAGGCCTCTATGATGCCCAAATAATTTGATTTTGAGAATTCACCGTCTGCTGGTTTCAAGGGCAGATCCTTCACCACTACACCAGACATTCAACCAATCCATCGTTGCCCTTAATGGTGGCTTCCTGTGTATTTTTATTTATTTATCAATTTTAGAAACCGCCCTTCTCCCTCACAGAGGGAGAACTTCCCTTATTACAAATGGTCCTCAACTTACAAAGCCCAATTGAGCCCCCACATTTCTGCTGTTAAGTGAAACATTTGTTTAAGGGAGTTTTGCCCTCTTTTATGACTTTCCCTGCCACGGTTTGTTAAGCGAATCACTGAAGCTGTTAACTTAGTAACCCAGTTGTTAAGTAAATCCGGATTCCCCATTGACTCTGCTCATCAGAAGTTCAACAGATGGTGATCCTGTGACCCGCCAGGGACACTGCAACCGTCATAAATATGAGTCACTTGCTGAGCATCTGAATTTTGGTCACATGAAGATGCCACAACGGTCTTAAGGGTGAAAAATGGTCATAAGTCACTTTTTCTGGTCCCGTTGTAAATGTTGTAATTAGGCCGGCAGCAGATGTGGACGGCTGAGGAGAGCGAGGACTCAGGTGAGGAGCCAGGACCATCAGGGAGTGGACTGCTGCCTTCAGAGATTGTGGGGGCTGGCAGCAGTGATGAGGAGGTTCCTGAGGAGCCTGTGCCAAGTGAGCGTGAGCGCAGGATTGTTCGCAGGAAAGAGCAGCTGCAACAGCATGGGGCAACTCAGGAGTAAAGCTGTAAGGTAATGGTCCTTCCTTCAAGAAGATAAAAGCCAGCTAACCTGCTTTGCAGAAGGCAAAGACGTTTTGAAATGCCAGCTTCATGGACATTCCAGTATCCTGAGTTTGTATTTGAAGATTCTTATTTTGCAAATTGCTTCTTGTATGTTGTCTTTTGGCAAGTCTTGCACAGTTTGGCAAGGCTTGTGCTTATCACAGCTAATTATTTTGTAAAAGCATGACAAGGTTTCTGTTCATGTTAGATTGTGTTTGATTTGTTGTAAAAGGGCGTGGGTCAGAACAAGTGAGTTTGAACGGTCACTAAATTAAAATGATTTGTTTAAACTACAATAAAACTATTATTAAGTAGTGTAAGGGAACCACCAAAAGTGGGTTTAGTGATAACCTTAGCTAGAAGTAGGCCTCCCCTGGTCTCTTTTGCTCCCTTTTGCTCCAAACGGCATGGAAAACTTGGCTGAATTTTCGGCCAACAAAAGGCGCAGCGCATTCTCAACCCTTGTGCACCGAAGGCTGTTGCCAAGTATGGGAACGTGTGTGTGTGTGTGTGTGTGTGTGTGTGTGTGTGTACGGATGGAGAGGGAAGCTGCTGCCGGGAGTTGCAACCCTGTTGCTGCTCTTCCCACCCCAACCTGCTGGCGTGGAGGCAGCCAGAATAATGAGGGCTGCTTATCCAGAGACCAGGTGGATTAATGTGGGAACAGCATTGATAAGTGGGAAAGGGAAGGGGAGAACTCGGGGGGGGGGGGCAGAGGCTTCTCTTGAAGGCTCCAATCAATGCAGGCCTCAGAGGAGGAGGAGGAGGATGGGGCTACTTCAAAAGAGAAGCTGCGGAGAACAATTGACTGCTTTCAGATTCCCAGATGGCAGCTCGGCCTGAAGCGATTAAAGCACCACGCATTCAGAAATTCCTCCCCTTCACTTTGAGATGGGGGCGATTGGAGGGGCTGTGTGTGTGTGTGTGTGTGTGTGTGTGTGTGTGTGCGTACTTAGCCACAGCAAAACAAGAGGTCTGCCTGGCACGCAGCTCCCCCTCCTCAAATCAAAGCCAGAGGGAAAAGACCCCCGAACCGTACAGATTGGTGTCTGGAGAAGGCAACTAAAGATTGGCGTTTCCAACTGCCCTTTTCCAGGAGGGGGTGGTGGCAGAATGATTGGGGGGGGGGGAGGCCGAGCTGCTCTTGGCACCTGCAGATTTGTGTGTGTGTGTGTGTGTGTGTGGGTCTTTAATGGGGTCTCGAGAGGCCAACTCTGCCTCTCAGCGCAGGGCAAGCAGAAGCCCTTTTGCCGCGGAGAAGTTTTGGCCAGGTGTTCTCAGGTGGGCTGCTTGGACCTGACATGGGCCGGCAGATTCGAACTCGGGAGGTGGGTGCTCTCTGCCACATCCTCCAGAGAAAATAGGATGGTAAAGAGTTGGAAGGGACCTTGGAGGTCTTCTAGTCCAGCCCCCTGCTCAGACAAGTGGCTGTCCAGTCTCTTCTTAAAAACCACGAAGCAACTACAACTTCTGGTGGCAAACTGTTCCATTGGCTAATTGTGCTCCCTGTTAAGAAGTTTCTCCTTAATTCCAGGCAGGGTCTCTCCTGGGTTAGTTTCCGTCCATTGTTTCTTGTCCTGCCTTTGGGGAATAGCTTGACTCCCTCTTCTTTGGGGCAGCCCCTCAAATATTGGAAGATTGCTATCCCGTCCCTCCCTACTCCTTCTTTTCTCTAGACCAGTGGCTGCCAACCAGTCGGCCAGGGATCACTGGTGGTCCGCAAGAAAATGTTGGTGGTCTGCAGAGAAATGTCAGCTCCAAAGCAATTGATCCAGGCTGCGCGGGAACCCAAGGCTTGCGTCGCTTGCATTGCGATCAACAGGAGGTAGTGAGGGGAGGGGGGAAAGGGTGGAGGGGGGGACTTGCCCACTCATCCCACGCGCCTGGCCTGGCCATCGGGCTGCTTCTTTCCACTTCTTCTTTCTTCTGCTTTTGGCTGCATGCAAGGAAAGCAGCCAAACTCTTTCTTTCTCTGCCCCAAACTCCGCCAGAAATGAGTCTTTGGGACCCCGAAAGGCCTCCTGCTCCAAGTCTCACAAAGACTCATTTCTGCTGGAGTTTCAGGGAGAAAAAGAAAGACTTCTGCTGCTTCTGCTGTTTTTCTTGCAGGAAGCCAAAAGTCTCTCTCTCTCTCTCTGTCTCCCCCCGAGAACGGAGCTAGAGACGGTATCCTGCGATCCCAAATAAAAAACGATCGATCGGTAGGAAAATAGGATGGGGAATCTTCCTGTAGACTTTTTGGGGGATTTTCCCAGGGTCTCTGGTCCGCGGGATTTAAAATGATGAGTTTGGTGGTCCCTGAGCTCCAAAAGGTTGGCGACTCCTGTTCTAGACTAGATATAGCCAGTTCCTGCAAGCGTTTTTCATACGTTTTAGCCTCCAGCCCCTGATCATCTTGGTCGCTCTTTTCTGCACTCTTTCCAGCCCCGTGCAGCAGCACCCAAAAAAGCCAATGCAATCCTAAGTCGCATTAACAGAGGGATACAATCAAGATCAAGGGAGGCACTAATACCACTCTATAAAGAGGGCTCAGTAAGAAAACTGCATCCAGTTTTGGTCACCACATTACAAAAAAGAGGTTGAGACTCTAGAAAGGGTGCAGAGAAGAGCAACCAGGATGATGAGGGGACTGGAGGCTCAAACATACAAAGAACGGATGCAGGAACTGGGCCTGGCTGGTCTAGGGAAGAAAAGGACCAGGGGAGACAGGAGAGCAGCCTTCCAGTATTTGTGGGGCTGCCCCAGAGAGGAGGAGGAAGGGGTCAAGCTATTTTCCAAAGAACCTAAATGCCATACAAGGAACAATGGATGGAAACGGATCAAGGAGAGGTTCCACTTGGAAATAAGGAAGAATTTCCTGAAAGGAGAGCAATCAACCCATGGAACAGAAGTTGTGGGAGCTTCATCCCTGGAAGCTTTCAAGAAGAGACTGGACTGCCACCTGTCAGAAATGGTGCAGGGGGTTGGACTAGATGACCTACAAGGTCCCTTCCAACTCTGATTGTCTGTTATTTGTTTATAAATACTCAGTGGTTTCGGGCTCTGGTGACCGCTAGCCGGGTCTCTTCGGGCTACTTCTGCTGGCTGTTTGCCTGCAATTCTTCCGCGAGCGCCGAGCAAACAGACGGGCCGGCGATCCAATAGCAGGGCCGGCGGAGAGCGGCTGCCGACAGCGGTGCTTTCCTTTTGCCCAATGACTTGATGGAGGGGCCCTTGCTGTCCCCTTCACCCGGCCGTCCCAGCGGCTCTTCTTGTCGGAACGCTCCCCCCGTCGAAGGCCCGGGGACGCCGCCCAGAGTAAGCATGAAGCCCTGGGCACCGTCCACCCGCCAGCTGTTGAGGCGTTTGCGGGGCCCAAAGCTCCGTGGCTCTTTCGCCAAGGGGAGGGGAGGCGGAGAGGCCCTGGGGCTGGCCCAGGAAAGGGCAGGCAGGTGGGAGGGAGGGATGCCCCATGGTCCAAACGGTCAAGGTGCAGGGAGGGGAGAGGGAGAGGGAGAGAAGAAGGGAGGAGAGAAAAGAGGAAAGGAAGGAAGGAAGGGATGGAGAGAGGGAGGGAGAAGAGGGAATGAGAAAAGAAGGAAGGAAGGGAGGAATGGTTGGAAAGAAGGGAAAAGAGAGGAAAAGACGGAAGGAGAGGAAGGCAAGGTGAAGGAAGGAAAGAGGAAGGGAGGGAGGAGAGGGGAGGGGAGAAGAAGAGAAGAAGGAAGGAAGAGAGAGACATGGAAGGAAGAAAGGAGAGAAGAAAAGAAAGGAGGAGGAGAAAAGGAAGGAAGGAAGGAAGAGAGGAAGAGAAGAAGGGAGGGAGGAAGGAAGGAAGATCAGAATAAGAAGCAGGAAAGGAAGGAAGGAAGGAAGGAAGGAAGGAAGGAAGGAAGGAAGGAAGGAAGGAAGGAAGGAAGAGAGGGAGAGAAGAAGGGAGGAAGGAAGGACTTCAACTCTGGTTTTCCAAATGGTTGTGCTTTCCCCCATCCCTGACTTATCTTGGGGAGGATTGAAAGCATGAGAAATCTGGCTGGGGATTCTGGGAGTGGAAGTCCACCCCTCGCAAAGTTCTCCATGCTGAAAAAAAAAAAAAGAATCCCCTCTGGCAGCCAGATCCCGCCCAGGGTGACCTTGGACAGCAGCCCCTGCTCACGGGGCAAGAGGGGGGCGTTGGGAGGGGATCCTGTTGTGGGATCTCTCCCAGCCCCAGAGGCCTGGCCTGGCCTTGTGGTGGCTGCGCAGGCGGCTGTTGACAGTCCTTATCAGGCCCGGCAGGGGCTGAGTGGCCTTATTTTGAAGACAATGAAGGTCAGAGGGGACCAGGGACTTGGGCTGATGCCATCCAAACAACCCTCTTGCTGTTTTTCTTTGCTCTTTCGGCTGTCCCTGCTTTGCCTCCTGCTTTCCAAATGCCTGGCAGGGAGACAGAGAGAGGGGAGAAGAGAGGGAGGGAGAGCGGGAGAGAGGGAGGGGAGGGAGAGGGAGGGAGAGAGGGAGAGGGAGGGAGAGCGGGAGAGAGGGAGGGGAGGGAGAGAGGGGGGAGAGGGAGAGGGAGTGAGAGAAAGGGAGAGCGGGAGGGGAGGGAGAGGGAGAGGGAGGGAGAAAGGGAGGGAGAGAGGGAGGGTAGGGAGAGGGAGGGAGAGAGGGGGGAGAGGGAGAGGGAGGGAGAGCGGGAGAGAGGGAGGGGAGGGAGGGAGTGAGAGAAAGGGAGAGCGGGAGGGGAGGGAGAGGGAGGGAGAGAGGGAGGGGAGGGAGAGGGAGGGAGAGAGGGGGGAAAGGGAGAGGGAGAGGGAGGGAGAGAGGGAGGGAAGGGAGAGAGGAGGGAGAGGGAGGGAGAGCAGGAGAGAGGGAGGGGAGGGAGAGGGAGTGAGAGAAAGGGAGAGCGGGAGGGGAGGGAGAGGGAGTGAGAGAAAGGGAGAGCGGGAGGGGAGGGAGAGGGAGGGAGAGAGGGGGGAGAGGGAGAGGGAGAGGGAGGGAGAGGGAGGGAGAGAAAGGGAGAGAGGGAGAGAGGGAGGGAAGGGAGAGAGGAGGGAGAGGGAGGGAGAGCAGGAGAGAGGGAGGGGAGGGAGAGGGAGGGAGGGAGGGAGAGAGGGAGGGGAGGGAGAGGGAGGGAGAGCGGGAGAGAGGGAGGGGAGGGAGAGAGGGGGGAGAGGGAGAGAAAGGGAGAGCGGGAGGGGAGGGAGAGGGAGGGAGAGAGGGAGGGAGAGAAGGAGGGGAGGGAGAGGGAGAGATGAGGAGAGGCTCCCTCGAAGAACAGGGTCCCCGAGGGATGTAGGACATCTACCCAGAGTGGGGAGGGCGGCTGCAAAGGAGAAGAGCTTCCCAGTGAAGCCACCCTGAACCTTGTGGAGCTGCTTGGCAGCTTTCAGGGATGCGGCTGAGCCCAGCCTACTTTGCAGGGTTGTTGAAAGAAAAACGGGGGGAGGGGAGGGGCTGCCTTATGCTCCTCAAAGGGCATGGTACAACCCCGCCCGCCCTGGTGCAGGAGGCCGACTAGGCCACGCCCACCCAGCAACCGGGTAAGAGGACCCCTCCTCGCTAATATTTTTTGAAGGCCACTCCTCCTGCACTTAAGCACGATGTAAAGTCCACGGAAGTCCATTTGTGACTTGAAATGGTGAACATGTGTCGCCGAGACACCTGGATTCAGGTGGGGCATTCCAGATGTTGACAACTCTATGACAGAAACCCTGGTTTTTTTTTTTGCAGTCAAGTTTGGAACGATTTACACTGAGTTGTAAAGCGGTGGTTTTTCGCTCACGTATTATGGCTATCAAAACAGAAAAAAAAAAAAAAAAAAAGTCCTTGACAGGTAAAACAGACAATTCTCGTAGGCCATCCCTAAGTTGGACTGCGAGCGATGCAGCTCTACGTTTTCCAAACCGATGAAGTTTGAGCCTAGAGTGGCGTTGGGGAATTCTATCGTGCGCAGAAGAAGTGCGAGACTTTTCTCTTGAACCCGCTCTCCGATTTAATTTTATTTTTGCCACCTTGAGATATTTGCCACCCTTGAGCTATATTTGTAGAATTGATGCAGGCAGGAGAGAAATATATGAATAATTGTCGCAGGCAGGGAAATAACAGCCGTCAAGTTGAACGCCTTCTCCTGGAAGTGGGGAGCAGGCCGGGAGCCCCAAGGAGAGAAGCAACCGGACGCATGCAGAGGAGCAAGGCCGCTCGTGGGGCACCCTCAGTCTTGCCTGCTCCGGGCCCCCGTGTTGCAATGACGCTCCCGCCTGCCTGCAACTTTTCCAGCTCCAGGGCCCAGGAAGGAGATAAAGAATCAGGGTGGGAGAGGCAGACAAGTTGGAACACCCTGTGGAGTGGCGGCTGCCAGCAGCCGAGCGTGAGAAAATACCACCACCAGCAGCAGCTCACCGAATGTCCTGGAGCTGACAAGAGGTTGCAAGGCAGGGCGCAAGGGGGCTTTGCTCCCCTCCTTGCAGTGGGCATCATCGGGGGCAGGGGCGGCACAAGGCCAGCATGTCAGAAGCCCCTCTTCCCAAATAGGTTCATTTCTCCTTTCCCAGAATAGAATAGAGTTAGAGTAGAGTTAGAGTAGAGTTAGAGTTAGAGTTAGAGTTAGAGTTAGAGTTAGTTAGAGTTAGAGTTAGACTAGAGTAGACTAGAGTAGAGTAGAGTAAAGTTAGAGTTAGAGTAGAGTAGAGTAGAGTTAGAGAGAGTTAGACTAGAGTAGAGTAGAGTAGAGTTAGAGTTAGAGTTAGAGTTAGACTAGAGTAGAGTTAGAGTAGAGTTAGAGTTAGAGTTAGAGTAGAGTAGAGTAGAGTTAGAGTAGAGTTAGAGTAGAGTTAGAGTTAGAGTTAGAGTTAGAGTTAGAGTAGAGTAGAGTGGAGTTAGAGTAGAGTTAGAGTTAGAGTTAGAGTTAGAGTTAGAGTTAGAGTTAGAGTTAGAGTTAGAGTAGAGTAGAGTTAGAGTTAGAGTTAGAGTTAGAGTTAGAGTTAGAGTTAGAGTAGAGTAGAGTAGAGTTAGAGTAGAGTTAGAGTTAGAGTTAGAGTTAGAGTTAGAGTTAGAGTTAGAGTTAGACTAGAGTAGACTAGAGTAGAGTAGAGTAGAGTAGAGTTAGAGAGAGTTAGACTAGAGTAGAGTAGAGTAGAGTTAGAGTTAGAGTTAGAGTTAGAGTTAGACTAGAGTAGAGTTAGAGTAGAGTTAGAGTTAGAGTTAGAGTTAGAGTAGAGTAGAGTAGAGTTAGAGTAGAGTTAGAGTAGAGTTAGAGTTAGAGTTAGAGTTAGAGTTAGAGTAGAGTAGAGTGGAGTTAGAGTAGAGTTAGAGTTAGAGTTAGAGTTAGAGTTAGAGTTAGAGTTAGAGTTAGAGTAGAGTAGAGTTAGAGTTAGAGTTAGAGTTAGAGTTAGAGTTAGAGTTAGAGTAGAGTAGAGTAGAGTTAGAGTAGAGTTAGAGTTAGAGTTAGAGTTAGAGTTAGAGTTAGAGTTAGAGTTAGACTAGAGTAGACTAGAGTAGAGTAGAGTAGAGTAGAGTTAGAGAGAGTTAGACTAGAGTAGAGTAGAGTAGAGTTAGAGTTAGAGTTAGAGTTAGAGTTAGAGTTAGACTAGAGTAGAGTAGAGTTAGAGTAGAGTTAGAGTTAGAGTTAGAGTTAGAGTTAGAGTTAGAGTAGAGTAGAGTAGAGTTAGAGTAGAGTTAGAGTTAGAGTTAGAGTTAGAGTTAGAGTCAGAGTCAGAGTCAGAGTCAGAGTTAGAGTTAGAGTTAGAGTAGAGTAGAGTAGAGTAGAGTTAGAGTTAGAGTTAGAGTTAGAGTTAGAGTTAGAGTTAGACTAGAGTAGAGTAGAGTTAGAGTAGAGTTAGAGTTAGAGTTAGAGTTAGAGTTAGAGTTAGAGTTAGAGTTAGAGTAGAGTAGAGTAGAGTTAGAGTAGAGTTAGAGTTAGAGTTAGAGTTAGAGTTAGAGTTAGAGTTAGAGTTAGAGTTAGACTAGAGTAGAGTAGAGTTAGAGTAGAGTAGAGTAGAGTTAGAGTAGAGTTAGACTAGAGTAGAGTAGAGTTAGAGTAGAGTTAGAGTTAGAGTTAGAGTTAGACTAGAGTAGAGTAGAGTTAGAGTAGAGTTAGACTAGAGTAGAGTAGAGTTAGAGTAGAGTTAGAGTTAGAGTTAGAGTTAGAGTTAGAGTTAGAGTTAGAGTAGAGTAGAGTAGAGTTAGAGTAGAGTTAGAGTTAGAGTTAGAGTTAGAGTTAGAGTTAGAGTTAGAGTTAGACTAGAGTAGAGTAGAGTTAGAGTAGAGTAGAGTAGAGTTAGAGTAGAGTAGAGTAGAGTAGAGTAGAGTAGAGTAGAGTAGAGTTAGACTAGAGTAGAGTAGAGTTAGACTAGAGTAGAGTAGAGTTAGAGTAGAGTTAGACTAGAGTAGAGTAGAGTTAGAGTAGAGTTAGAGTTAGAGTTAGAGTTAGACTAGAGTAGAGTAGAGTTAGAGTAGAGTTAGACTAGAGTAGAGTAGAGTTAGAGTAGAGTTAGAGTTAGAGTTAGAGTTAGAGTTAGAGTTAGAGTTAGAGTAGAGTAGAGTAGAGTTAGAGTAGAGTTAGAGTTAGAGTTAGAGTTAGAGTTAGAGTTAGAGTTAGAGTTAGAGTTAGACTAGAGTAGAGTAGAGTTAGAGTAGAGTAGAGTTAGAGTAGAGTAGAGTAGAGTAGAGTAGAGTAGAGTAGAGTAGAGTAGAGTAGAGTAGAGTTGAACAGAGAACAGAACAGAACAGAAATGCAGAATAGAATGGAATAGAATTCTTTATTGGCCAAGTGTGATTGGGCACTCAAGGAATTTGTCTTGGTGCAAAGGCTCTCAGTGCACATAAAGAAAAGAGTCAAGAATCATCAGGTGCAACACTTAACAATAGTCATAGGGGACAATAAGCAATCAAATCACACTAGGAAATAGTCCATATAGATCGTAAAGAGACAGGCGACAAGGCTACAGTCATACAGTCACAAATGGGAGGGGATGGGTGATTAGGAGGGATGAGAAGATTAACAGTAACAGTAATGCAGATTTTGTAAATAGTTGGAGAGTGTTGAGGGAATTAATTGTTTAGCAGAGGGATGGCATTCGGGGGGGAAACTGTACAAGATACAAGCAACAAAGTTATAGTCATAAAGTGGAAAAGGAGATAGATAATAGGAAGGATGAGAAGAATAAGGAGAAAAAATAAAGGAAAAAACTCCCCTTGTGTCTAGTTGTTCTGGTGTGCAGGGCTCTAGAGCGTCGTTTTGAGTGTAGGAGTTGAAACAGTTTATGTCCAGGATGTGAGGGGTCTGTAGATATTTTCACAACTTTCTTTTTGACTCAGGGTGCAGGATACAGGTCCTCCGTGGAAGGCAGGTTGGTAGCCATTGTTTTTTCTGCAGTCTTAATTATCCTCTGAAGTCTGGGTCTGTCCTGTTGGGCTGCAGAACCGAACCAGACGGTTATAGAGGTATGGATGACAGACTCAATAATCCCATTCTGTTCTGGCGCACAGAATGGAGAAAGATCACCAAGCAGAGATACCCTACAGGGGATGTGTCCAAAGGTCAAGATGGAGCCCACCGCTGGGCGGTCCAAGTCCTGCTCCTCTTTTTCAACCATCTATTGTGGCTGTGTCATTTTGACTTGTTTTTTTTTGGGGGGGGGGCAGCCCTCAGGGGATGCCCCAAAGCAAGCAAAAAAAAAAAAAAATTGCTTCGGAGCTCTGAAGTGTGGCAGCCACAGGAAAAATTTGCTTTTGGGGATCTCCTGCCGGAAGGAAAGGAAACGCACCGGTGGAAAAGAGGCTAAAGAGAAAACAGACGGTTTGCATAGAATGACGGGGATGGAAATCCCAGGTGCCGTTTCCAAGAGGAAGGTCAGACTGGGGTGCCGGGTGGCATGCCAAAGGCTGCTCCCCGAGAGGCAGGTGGAGCCGAGGACAACAATTTACCTTTGATCTCATTCCGTGTAATTTTCAATTCAGTTGCAATTACGCCGCCTTCATTAAGTACCGTCAACACCAAGCCTCCTCCTGTAATTGGCCCCTTTTCTTCTGGAATCACATTCAAGGAAACAGCCTCAGGAGATGAAGAGAGAAGCAGGAGGGCCGAGACTGCTGACCGTCCAAAGGAGGACCAGCTTCCAGCTTCTGTGGTCTGCTGGCCCCCTCTCTCTTTTAGAATTGTGGACCCTCTTGAGGTTTTTACAGATTAACAGAGTTGGAAGGGACCTTGTAAGTCATCTAGTCCAACCCCCTGTCCAAGCAGGAGGCCCTACTGCACCCTTTCTGACCAGTGGCAGTCCAGTCTCCAGGGATGAAGCTCCCACAACTTCCGAAGGCAACTTCTATTCCATTGGTTGATTATTCTTCACTGTCAGAGAATTTCTCCTTATTTCCAGGTTGAATCTCTCCTGGATCAGTTTCCATCCATTATTTCTCACCTGGCCTTCAGGTGCCTTGGAAAACAGCCTGACCTCTTCCTCCTCTCTGGGGCAGCCCCACAAATATTGGAAGGCTGCTCTCCTGTCTCCCCTGGTCCTTCTCTTCCCTAGACTAGCCAGGCCCAGTTCCTGCAACCGTTCTTCATATGTTTGAGCCTCCAGTCCCCTCATCATCCTGGTTGCTCTTCTCTCCATTCTTTCTAGAGTCTCAACCTCTTTTTTATAGTGTGTGGACCAAAACTGGATGCAGGACTCTAGGTGTGGCCTTTGAGGGGCTGCCCCAGAGAGGAGAGGGTCAAGCTCTTCTCCAAGGCACCCAAAGGCCAGACCAGGAACAATGGATGGAAACTGAACAAGGAGAGATTTAACCTGGAAATAAGGAGGAATTTTCTGGCAGTGACAACCAGCAGGGGGATCCTACCTGTTCTACTACCTGTTCGGTGATCATGAGCAGGTGTGCATGCACCTAATGTGTGCACACCTAACACATGCAGTTTTCCCCACACCGGCTGAGGCCTGCAGTGCCAATCAGCTGAGGGAGGATAAAAAAGAGAAAAGCGCAGCGGTGGGTGGAAGGGTTGATCCTGTACTTTTTTTTCTCCTCCCAGCTGATCGTAGGAGGCCTTTTTTTTTTTTTTTTTTAACTACCAGTTGGCTACCGGGTTGGGTGAACCAGGCCAAACCACTGGTGAGAACCGATAGAACAGAAGTTGCCTTTGGAAGTTGTGGGAGTTTCATCCCTGGAGACCTTCAAGAAGAGGCTGGACAGCCATCGGTCAGAAATGGTGTAGGGTCTCCTGCTTGGGTGGGGGGGGGGTTGGACTGGATGACCTACAAGGTCCCTTCCAACTCTGTTAATCTGTTAAATTTTGGACACAGGTTGGTGCCCCAATCTCCTAGATCAGGGGTGTCCAACCTTGGCAACTTAAGTCTTAAAGTTGCCAAGGTTGGACAGCCCTGTCCTAGATAGACATTTTAATTGCAAACAGACCTTGTTGTGTTTTAAAGATTTTTTAAAATCCCACCTTCGTTATTTTCAGAAATAACTCAAGGAGGCCAACGTACCTTCTTCCTCCTCCTATTTTCATCACAACAACAACCACAACCCTGTGAGGCAGGTTGGGCTGAGAGAGAGAGAGTGACTGGCCCAACGTTTCATGGCTAAGGCAGGACTAGAACTCACCGCCTCCTGGTTTCTGAGGCCAACACCTTCGCCCCTAGCCCAGCATTTGAAGCCTGACTGGTGCAAGAATTGCACTTTGTGGATCCAACATTAGGATTTAGGGTTGTGTGCATATATTTCTCACGTTCAAATGGAGAAGAATCACGACTCCTGGGCATCTTGGCTTTATTGGCTCTCCTGTGGCAGAGCTTGGGGACAAACTGGAAGGAAATTCAAATTATTCAAGTTTAAACAAGGTTTGGTTTAGTTAGTCCAGGTAGAGGAGACCACCAGGAGATCCCAAGTAGGACTTGGAGCTAGGGAAAAAAAAATATCCCGGGAGCAGGTAGCAGCAAACTACTTTTGCAGTGGAGCCAATAAAGTTTCACAATTTATTGCAAACCCCTCTGAGGTTTTTTTTTATTTTAGATTGGGCGTGGTGTTTAAGTCAAGAAATACCTAAAATGAATTTGCCCCACAGCTACTTTTAGCTCTACCGAAAAGGTGAGCTTATCTGTCTGGAAGGATGTCAGTGGATGACAGGCTTAATTTAATTTAATTTAATTTAATTTCATAATTAAAAAATGGCATGTTTCATTCACATCTTTCTTTTTTTCCTTTTGGAAAAGAACAGGTGAACTTCCAGTTTTTGAGGGCATGTCCAGGCAAAAAAAAATTCCTTTGATTAATGAGATCCCCATAACTTTTTCTTGAGAAAAAAAAGGCAAAATATTTGAGTGAGGCCCAAAATGCTGGGAAAAAGACAGCGGTGGTATTTTCTCTTCTCTTTTCTCCCTCTCCCTCTCCATCCTTTCATTTCCCTCTCCTTTTTCTCTCTCTCTCTTCACCCTCCTTCTCTTCCCTTCTCTTTTCTCCCTCTCCCTCTCCATCCTTTCACCTCCCTCTCCTTTTTCTCTCTCCACCCTCCTTCTCTTCTCTTTTCTCCCTCTCCCTCTCCTTCCCTCCTTCCTTTCTTCCATCCTTTTACCTCCTTCTCCTTTCTCTCTCTCTCCACCCTCCTTCCTTTCTTCCATCCTTTCATCTCCCTCTCCCTTCTCTCTCTCTCCACCCTCCTTCCCTCCTTCCTTTCTTCCATCCTTTCACCTCCCTCTCCTTTCTCTCTCTCTCTACCCTCCTTCCTTTCTTCCATCCTTTCACCTCCCTCTCCTTTTTCTTTCTCTCCACCCTCCTTCCTTCCTTCCTTTCTTCCATCCTTTCATCTCCTTTCTCTCTCTCTCTACCCTTCTTCCTTTCTTCCATCCTTTCACCTCCCTCTCCTTTCTCTTTCTCTCCACCCTCCTTCCTTTCTTCCTTTCTTCCATCCTTTCACCTCCTTCTCCTTTCTCTCTCTCTCCACCCTCCTTCCCTCCTTCCTTTCTTCCATCCTTTCATCTCCCTCTCCCTTCTCTCTCTCTCCACCCTCCTTCCCTCCTTCCTTTCTTCCATCCTTTCATCTCCCTCTCCTTTCTCTCTCTCTCCTCCCTCCTTCCTTTCTTCCTTTCTTCCATCCTTTCACCTCCTTCTCCTTTCTCTCTCTCTCCACCCTCCTTCCCTCCTTCCTTTCTTCCATCCTTTCACCTCCTTCTCCTTTCTCTCTCTCTCCACCCTCCTTCCTTCCTTCCTTTCTTCCATCCTTTCATCTCCCTCTCCTTTCTATCTCTCTCCTCCCTCCTTCCTTTCTTCCATCCTTTCATCTCCCTCTCCTTTCTCTCTCTCTCCGCCCTCCTTCCCTCCTTCCTTTCTTCCATCCTTTCCTCTCCTTTCTCTTTCTCTCCATCCTCCTTCTCTTCTCCCCTCCCCTCCTCTCTCCTTCCTTCTTTCTTTCCCATCCCTCCCTCCCTCTTTCCTCCTCTCCTTTTATCCCTCCCCCCTTCCCCCCTTCCCCTCTGTGATTTAAATGTACTGTATGAACCCAACCCACCAAGTGAGTGTTTGTAGCTCAGTATTTGCACAAAACTAGAAAAAGGATTTATTTGATAACTAAAGGCAGCCTCTTGCGTGAATTGTGACATACCAGTCCATGCAAAGGGCTACCTTAGAAGCCCCCATCTCCCCTGGATCTGGGTTGAAAAAAAAAAGGGTTTGGAAAGTGGAATCCCCACTCTAATTAAATCAAATTGTTCGGTTAGCCTTCGTTTCATTTCACAGCCCATCTAGTTAAAGAAACAACAACCCTGCAGAGCAGGGCATTCAGATCTCCTTGTTTTGTTCCTGACCCCACATCTTTCTTGAAGCATTTCTTTATTAGTTTATAATGTAAAGCCCAAAAGAAAATAATAGGAAAATAAGGGAGGGAGAAGGGAAGGGAAAAGTGTAGGGAAAGGAGGAAACGGGGGAAAAAAAAAAGGCTTTGGCTCCTGACTCCCTTTGGGGCAGTAGAATAAGATAATAACATCAGACCTCAACTTTTAAAAAAACTTTTACATACTAGTATAAACTAGCCATTTCTATAAAAACAACCCTATCTAATCAGCAAAACCCCAAATCAAAGTTTTATTCCCCACCCTACTCAAACACAAAGTCCATCAGTGGTTTCCACCTGGAAATAAAAGAAATTGCGGGTCCCCCCCCCCCTTCAATCAAAGCATCAATTCAGCCATCTCTGTAAAACTCCACCAGCTCTTCCTCCAATCCCACGTCCTTTCCTCCAGTGTTTCTTCCACACGGAGTTCAAACACATCCCGGAACTTGCTCTCCTTGGTGTGGCGCTTTAAGTGAAGGGGGTGTCTCACAAATGCAAACCCCCCCCCCACATCTGTAGCTCTCCCCCTTCCCCCAATGGGGCAGCGGGGCTGAACCTATAAAGCAGGGGGGTCAAACTTAAGGCCTGTGAGTCAGATCCAGCCAGTGCGGTACTTAAATCTGCTCTGGGAAACAAGAAAGTGGGCTCCCCTCTCAGGCTCCGTTTTCGGCCACAACTGCTCCTGCGGCCTTCTGCTAGCGAAAATGGGACTTGGGGAGGCCATTGTGGCCAAAACAGACCCTCGATGAGTGGCTTTAAACGGGTCTCTCTCTCTCACACACCCCCCAGCCAGACACCCCCTCCATGATGCGGCCCTCAATGAAACCAAGTTTGACACCCCTGCTGCAAAGGCAGCAAGAGCATCTGTTCCCCGATCCCCCCTGGCCCCCCTGCCCCCCCCACCAAGGGAGCCATTTTGAGCCATCTCCCCAGGGCACAGTTGGAAGAATTATCCTTCTGGGCTCAGTTCCAAGTGGGGGAAAAGACACTAGAAACATGGAGGCTGGTTTGGAAAGATGGTTTAATGGTGGACAGCAGGACCACCTGGCTCGGAGCTCCAAAATGAACGATCACATGCTTCAAGATGTTGGGTGAAGGAAAAGAAGACGGTCAAGATGCTGAGAGACCCTTAGTTTTATATTCTCTGTTGGGGCCCCACCAGAGGTGAGTATTTAGCAGGTTCTGACTGGTTCTGAAGATCCGGTAGCGGAAAATTTGAGTAGTCCGGAGAACCAGCCAATCCCGTCTCTTCTCCGCCTCCCATTGAGTCCCAGCTGATCGGCTGGGTCTTCTTTGGTTGCCCTGCACAAGAGAAGGGAGCTGGAAAGCAGGTTAGAAGGGTTGGGAGGGAAAGGGGATTTTGCAGTATATCCTTCCCCTGCCACGCTCACCAAGCCACGCCCACCAAGCCACACCCACAGAACCAGTAGTAAAAATCTTTGAATCCCAGCACTGGGCCCCACCGTAGTGTTTCCTGTTCCTGTGTAAGAAATGTATCCCATTGGCTGTCAGCCTCCCAGGGGGCGGGGATCTTAGCTGACTTTTGTAGGCTTTGTCTGGACCACATGGATTCACCTGAGTGCTGGCTGATACAATCTTTCCCAGCCCAGGTGGTGAGATGGGTAGAGGCCTTTGTTATGTAGAATACTCCGGCCCAGGCCTTAATGGCCAGCCCATGAACAAAGTGGGGCAGGGGGGAGGGTGAGCTTTTGCTTCCGAGATGAGTTTCTGCTTCTGAGTTTCTACTTCTCTTTTTTAGGGAAATATTCTGCCTTTTTAATATTTCCCGAGGATATTTCATTTTTCTAGGAGAGGGGTGGGTGCTAATTTCCTTCAGCACCATCCGGATCACGCTGAAAAACTTGTTTCTGGAACCTTCCCTGGGTGTCAAGTCGTGTCACGTGAGCCTCCATTTGCCTGCAACGGTTGATCACGGCCATGCCCAGACATGTCCCTGGCAGAGCCGGGCTGCCTGCTTCTGAATGTTTTTATCTCGCTTGTGAAAGGAGAGCCGTGCAGAAGCAGCAGAGCGGCCTCTCCTATTTCAGACACGTAAAGTCAACCCTTGTTCTCCCTCTGAAGACGCCCTGTTTTCTCCTCTGAGCTTCTGAAGGCCAGCCTCAACCACGTTGCTCCAAAGCCCCGCTGAGCAAAAGCAATGTGGTTGAGCAACTGGGTTGCTTGAAAAAGCACAACAAAGGATGTCCTTTCGGCGCCAACTCAGGAAGCTCAAACTGCCTAAAAGGAGCTGCTGATCCAGTTCTACGGAGGAAGGATTGAGCCTGTCATCTGCACCTCTATAACTGTCTGGTTTGGCTCTGCAACCCAACAGGACAGACCCAGACTTCAGGGGGTAATTAGGACTGCATAAAAAAACAATGGCTACCAACCTGCCTTCCACGGAGGACCTATATTTTGCACGAGTCAAAAAGAAAGTTGTGAAAATATCTACAGACCCCTCACATCCCGGCCATAAACTGTTTCAACTCCTTCCCTCAAAACGACGCTATAGAGCCCTGCACACCAGAACAACTAGACACAAGGGGAGTTTTTTCCCAAACGCCATCCCTCTGCTAAACAAATAATTCCCTCAACACTGTCCAACTATTTACAAAGTCTGCACTACTATTAATCTTCTCATCACTCCTTATCGCCCATACCCTCCCACTTATGACTATAACCATGTTGCTTGTATCTTTACAATTTATATTGTTCTATTTGTTTTCTCCTATGATTTGATTGCTTATTAGTAACTTATGACTATCACTAAATGTTGTATCGTATGATTCTTGATGGATATATTTATCATGATTATGACCATGATTTATCAATTATGGCTTTTATGTACATTGAGAACTTCTGCACTGAAGGCAAATTCCTTGTGTGTCCAATCACACTTGGCCAATAAATAATTCTATTCTATTCTATTCTATTCTATTCTATTCTATTCTATTCTATTCTATTCTATTCTATTCTATTCTATTCTTTCCCTTTCTTCCCTTCCCTTCCCTTCTATTCTGTTCTGTTCTGTTCCTTTCCATTCCATTCCATTCTATTCCTTTCCTACCCTTCTCTTCTCTTCCCTTCCCTTCCCTTCCCTTCCTCCTATTCTATTCTATTCTATTCTATTCTATTCTATTCTATTCTATTCTATTCTATTCTATTCTATTCTATTCTTTCCCTTTCCTCCCTTCCTCTATTCTGTTCTGTTCTGTTCTGTTCTGTTCCTTTCCATTCCATTCCATTCTATTCCTTCCCTACCCTACCCTACCCTACCCTACCCTACCCTTCCCTTCCTCTATTCTATTCTATTCTATTCTATTCTATTCTATTCTATTCTATTCTATTCTATTCTATTCTATTCTGCTATGCTATGCTATGCTATGCTATGCTATTCCTTCCAATATTTATTCTATTCTATTCTATTTTTTTCTACTCTACTCTATTTCTCTTCTGAGCTTTTGAATGCCAGCCTCAGCCCCACTGCTCCTACCCAAGGGGGGTTATTCTGGTGGGGGCATTTGTCCAAGAGCCCCCTCTTCTCTCCTCCCCCCAAAGAAGTGTGAGATTCACGCCCAGGATGTTGGACCAGCCAGAGATGCAACTTCCCCTTTTGGGTGACGCAACCCCAGTGGGCTTGCGAGGGGCAGGGGGCTATGGCAAGACCGGCTTTGGCGCAGGCAGAATCTCTTGGTCCTTGGGGACCCCCTTCCTCCCTCTCCCCCAAAGTCAGAGCCATGGCAATTCCAACCCTTCCTTTCTTCAGGCAGGCAGGTGGCCTTTATTTCCTGGTGCAATCCTGGCTGACGGAGGGGCTCCGCTCTCCCAAAGCTGGAAACTATCAGAAGAGCAGAAAAACTGGAAAAGCTGGTCAGGGACACACACACTCCCCCCCTCCCAGCATGAGATGCTGGCTGGGCTGGCTGGAACGAGCCCCATCTACACCTGTTGCTGTTGCTTCGCTGGAGGGAAGCAGCTCCTTTCTGGCAGGCACCTGTCTCAGGATCTGGCCCACCTGCAAGAGCTCAGCACCTGGCCAGGTTGGTGCCATGAGGCCCAAGCGCTGCAGGGAGGGAGAGAGAGAAATAAGATTGAGAGGGAGGGAGGAAGAAAACAAAGGAAGGAAGGAAGGAGATGAGATTGAGAGAGAGGAAGGAAGGAAGGAAGGAAGGAAGGAAGGAAGGAAGGAAGGAGATGAGATAGAGAGGAGGAAGGAAGGAAGGAAGGAAGGAGATGAGATAGAGAGGAAGGAAGGAAGTGAGATAGAGAGAGAAGAAGGAAGGAAGGAAGGAAGGAAGGAAGGAAGGAAGGAAGGAAGGAAGGAAGGAGATGAGATAGAGAGGAAGGAAAGAGATGAGATTGAGAGGAGGAAGGAAGGAAGGAAGGAAGAAAGGAAGGAAGGAAGGAAGGAAGGAAATGAGATAGAGAGGAAGGAAAGAGATGAGATTGAGAGAGAGGAAGGAAGGAAGGAAGGAAGGAAGGAAGGAAGGAAGGAAGGAAGGAAGGAAGGAAGGAAGGAAGGAAGGAAGGAAGGAAATGAGATAGAGAGGAAGGAAAGAGATGAGATTGAGAGAGAGGAAGGAAGGAAAGAAGGAAGGAAGGAAGGAAGGAAGGAAGGAAGGAAGGAAGGAAGGAAGGAAATGAGATAGAGAGGAAGGAAAGAGATGAGATTGAGAGAAGGAAGGAAGGAAGGAAGGAAGGAAGGAAGGAAGGAAGGAAGGAAGGAAGGAAGGAAGGAAGGAAGGAAATGAGATAGAGAGGAAGGAAAGAGATGAGATTGAGAGGAAGAAGGAAGGAAGGAAGGAAGGAAGGAAGGAAGGAAGGAGATGAGATAGAGAGGAAGGAAAGAGATGAGATTGAGAGGAGGAAGGAAGGAAGGAAGGAAGGAAGGAAGGAAGGAGGTGAGATTGAGAGGAAGGAAGGAGGTGAGATTGAGAGAGAGGAAAGAAGGAAGGAAGGAAGGAGGTGAGATTGAGAGAGAGGAAGGAAGGAAGGAGATGAGATAGAGAGGAAGGAAAGAGATGAGATTGAGAGAGAGGAAGGAAGGAAGGAAGGAAGGAAGGAAGGAAGGAAGGAAGGAAGGAAATAAATGAGATAGAGAGGAAGGAAAGAGATGAGATAGAGGAAGGAAGGAAGGAAGGAGATGAGATAGAGATGAAGGAAAGAGATGAGATTGAGAGGAGGAAGGAAGGAAGGAAGGAAGGAGATGAGATAGAGAGGAAGGAAGGAGGTGAGATTGAGAGAGAGGAAGGAAGGAAGGAAGGAGATGAGATAGAGAGGAAGGAAGGAGGTGAGATTGAGAGAGAGGAAGGAAGGAAGGAAGGAAGGAAGGAAGGAAGGAAGGAAGGAAGGAAGGAAGGAAGGAAGGAGATGAGATAGGGAGGAAGGAAAGAGATGAGATTGAGAGGAGGAAGGAAGGAAGGAGATGAGATAGAGAGGAAGGAAAGAGATGAGATTGAGGGGAGGAAGGAAGGAAGGAAGGAAGGAAGGAAGGAAGGAAGGAAGGAAGGAAGGAAGGAAGGAAGGAAGGAAGGAAGGAGATGAGATAGAGAGGAAGGCAAGAGATGAGATTGAAAGACAGGAAGGAAGGAAGGAAAGGCCACGGTGTGGAACTTCCGAGCTGCCTCGCGAGGGACTCGTGCCTGCATCCAGGCACCAAGCAGACCGGCCGGGCAGCCTCTTGCCAGGCATCCTCCCCGCCTGCTCCCTGGCCGTTCCTGGCTGCCACAGCGGGGTGTGTCTCTGCCTGCAGGCCGCAAGAGTGAGCTGGCTGTGGGCCAGGTGAGGGATCGAAAGCCAGGGAAGCGCATCAGCCTGAAGCCACAATGAAGGGCAAGAGGTCTCCATCACCCCCCAAAGGCTGCCTTGGGTCTGTCCCCAAGCGAAGGGGAGACGAAATGTAGCCAGGCTGCATGAGCTACAGTTGCTAAGTGAATCACGTAGCTGTTAAGTGAACCCGGCTTTCCCCATCCAGCGAGGCCTTGCTTAGGTCCCTAGGTGAGTGGGTGTGTGTTACGTGCCCCCAACCTTGTCTGAGTCTTCACTTGGTCTTGGCATGCTAAGAACGGCACTCCCCAAAGATCAGGGTAGAAGCTCCATTTCTTTTTACTGATGTTTGAGGAAAATGCAAAATACATCCTTATGATTACTGTTTCGTGATGTATTTAGAATAGGATAGTGTAGAGTAAAACAGAATATGAATTAAGAATGGAATGGAATGGAATGGAATGGAATAGAATAGAATAATAGACTGCAGAATAGAACAGAACAGAACAGAAGAGAATAGGAAAGGAATAGAATAATAGAATAGAATAATAAAATAGAATGCAGAATAGAATAGAATAGGAAAGGAATAGAATAGAATAGAATAAGAGAACAGAGAACAGAAGAGAAGAGAACACCCAGTGATGGATCATGCACAACTTCTGGTGGCAAGCTGTTCCACTGGTTCATGGTTAACACTTATTTCCAGGTTGTTTCTCTCTTTGTTTAGTTTCCATCCATTATTTCTTGTCCTGCCCTCTGGTTCATTGGAGAATAGTTTGTCTCCCTCTTTTATATGGCAGCTGTTAGGAATGTAAGTCACCTAATAGTTGGGTTGGAAATATATAAACCAGGATAGACATTTTAATACTGTATCTTTAAGAAAATGCAAAAATTGTAATTGGGTGTGGTTTCTCAAATGGCCATAAGATGGAGCCAGAAATCTGGGTTGTCTTAGTCTCAGAAGAAGTCTCAGTGAGTCTCTGTTTCCTTCTGTTGGAGAGTATTGCCGTTCTTCCTTTTTGACTGATATTCATGGATTTGATGTAAGTCTGTTACTGAACTATTTATGATACTGGACTTTGTTATTGAATTATCCCTGGACTGAAAACTGACTGATTTAACCTGTGAATGACTTTGGACTGCTTGTTTTGAACTTTGCTTAAACGTTTCTGGAATTAAAAACCTACATTTACAGTACAGCGTATCTGTGTGCTATGTGTGTATTATTCAAACACTACTCTCACTACGTCTCCCTGTATGCGGTCATTCTCCTAACGGGGAATTACCTCAACAGCAGCCCCTCAAGTACTGGAAGACTGCTATCATGCCCCACCTAGTCCTTTTTTTCTCTAGACTGGCCAGACCCAAAGATCCTGCAAACATTCTTCATACTGTTTCGTCTCCAGGCCTTTGATCACCTTAGTAGCTCTTCTCTGCATTTTTTTCCCCCCCAAAGTCTCCACATCTTTTTTTGTAGCCTGGTGACCAAAATTGGTTGCGGTATGCCAGGTGTGGCCTTCCTAAGGGTTTTGCAAAGCAGTTCTTAAGCCGGTATTTAAGAAAGTGTCTTTTGAGTGGCATAGCAGAAAATTTTGGGGGGAGCTGCTCCTTTTGGGGTCCCTCTGACTGTTGTCACCTGGATTGAAAGGACGAAGTATGTTTTAAAAACATTATATACAGTTTTCTACTTAGAACCAGACTCCCCAGAATGGGTAGCAATGATTAAATGAGCCATACAAAGTGGGGGGGGGGGGCAGTGCCCCCCAGCTCTCTTCTCCCCCCAATCTCCTGTATCTCTCTTGGTCTACCCAATGCCGCACGCTTCATTTGCAGAAGAGGATTGCACAATGCATGCTTAAACCAGGGCCTGTGGCTATGGTTCAGCTTACTACAGATAAGCCTCTTGCACAAGCCTGCCTAATGGTGAGGTGAGTCCTGAGCCTGCTGTGGCTCCCTGAAATGCTCTGCAGTCCAGATTAGATTAGACTGACAGAGTTGGAAGGGACCGTGCAGGTCATCTAGCCCAACCCCCCACCCCCACCCAAGCAGGAGACCCTACACCATTTCTGACAGAGGGCAGTCCAGTCTCTTCTTGAAAGCCTCCAATGATGAAGCTCCCACAATTTCCGAAGGCAACTTCTGTTCCTGGGTGCCTTGGAAAATAGCTTGGCCCCTTCCTCCTCTCTATGATAGCCTGGAAGGCTGCTCTCCTGTCTCCCCTGGTCCTTCTCTTCCCTAGACTAGCCAGGCCCAGTTCCTGCAACCGTTCATCGTATGTTTTAGCCTCCAGTCCCTTCATCCTCCTAGTTGCTCTTCTCTGCACTTTTATAGAGTCTCAGTGTCTTTTTTATAGTGTGGTGACCAAAAGTGGATGCAGTACTCAAGGTGTGGACTTACTAAGGCTTTATAGAGTGATATTAGTACCTCCCTTCATCTTAATTGTACCCTCTGAAACCCCCTGAATGTATCCCACCTAAACAGAATGAACCTGTCCCTTTTTTCCCCTCCCGGCCCCCCAGGTACCCATAGCGAACCCTAAGGCTGCAATGCAGGGGAATGGAGCAGGGCAAACCCCTCCCCCCATGGATGCTCTCACAGGTGGGCTACGCAGGTGAGCTCTCCAGACAGCTGTGCCCGTCAGCAACTCCTGAATCATCCTGAACATGACTTCTTTGTGTATGTATGTTTCATTTCTTCCCTTTCTCCTTCCCCCCTTCCAAAGTAATAAAATACTCGTGAGATTTTTTGAAAAACCCCGACACGTCGAGGCCTGAAGAATAACCGCCAAAGCAGATGATGCAACCTGTCTCGTGGAGGAGGCAGCATGTGTGTGTGTGTGTTTTCCTTCCTTGAAGCAGCTCAAGTCATTTTGCAGCCTCAGGAAAAAGATACCTGCTGCCCTCTGTGTCAGATGAGGCTCCATTCAAAATCCAAGAAAGAAAGTCTTAGACTCCATTTTTATAGAGAAAAGAGCTTTTATGGAATCTGAAGTGGTAGCAACAGAAGAAATACAAGATCTGAGGCAAAAGGCGCAGAAATCATGTCTTGAACAGTGGTCACCAACCAGGGGGCCAGGGACAATTTTGGTGGTCCACAGAGAAATGTCAGCCCCAAAGCAATTGATCCAGGCTGCGTGGGAACACAAGGCTTGCGTCACCTGCATTGCGAACAACACGAGGTAGTGAGGGAAGGGGGGAAAGGGCGGGAGGGGGACTCGCCCCCCTTGCCCCACACGCCTGGCCTGGCCACTGGGCTGCTTCTTTCCGCTTCTTTCTTCTTCTACTTTTGGCTGCACGCAAGGAAAGCAGCAGAAGTCTTTCTCTCCCCCAAACTCCACCAGAAATGAGTCTTTGGGACCCTGCAAGGCCTCCTGCTCCAAGAGGCTGTGCTGACGTGACAAGTCTCATTTCTGGTGGAGTTTCAGGGAGAAAAAGAAAGACTTCTGTTGATCTAAATATAGTATATAAAACCATACATTGCAATGTCCTAACTGCAAATGAATACTTCAGCTTCAACCATAACAACACAAGAGCAAACAATCAATACAAACTCAAGGTTAACCGCAGCAAACTTGACTGCAGAAAATATGACTTCAGCAACAGGATGGTCACTGTCTGGAATCCTCTACCTGACTCTGTGGTTTCTTCCCCAAACCCCAAAAACTTTCACCTTAGACTGTCTACTATTGACCTCACCCCTTTCCTAAGAGGTCTGTAGGAGGGGCGTGCATAAGCGCACCAATCGTGCCTACGGTCCCTGTCCTATTGTTTCTTTTATTTTTCTTATAAGTATTTATCTCATATATTCAAAACTATATTTATTCTTATGCCTGTATCTTGTAAGCGATTGACCAATCAAATAAATACTTAAAAGACTTAAAAGACTTCTGCTGCTTTCCTTGCATGAAGCCAAAAGTCTCTCTCTCTCTCTCCCCCTGAGAATGGAGCTGGAGATGGTAACCTGCGATCCCAAATAAAGAAGGATCAATCGGTAGGAAAACGAGGTGGGGGATTTTCCTGCAGACATTTTTAGGGATTTTCCAGGCTGCTCCGGGGGATTTAAAATTATGAGTTTGGTGGTCCCAGGGGTCCAAAAAGTTGGCAACCCCTGATATAGAAAGTTATCCCAAGTCCTCACCCCCCCCCCAACAATTCAAACTGGACATCCAATCTGAGGTGTGTATAATGTCCCGTGAGTTACATCTTCAGGTGGCATCTCACACATCTGGTATGCCAAGATGATTGACCTCGGCCTAGAAAGGATAAGTGGCTGCGTTTGCACAGTAAGCAGGAAAACATCCCAACTTTTACAGTTCACACAACTTCAACCTCCAGCACCCTTCCTGCCATGAGGCCCAATTATTCCTCCCCCCGTTTCTATGGCAGCCGGAAAGAGTCAAGCAGAAATCTTGGAGGCTGACACTCTGCCCCACTCTGCCAAGCAGGGAAATGGGCACGTACATTTCAACAGGGGAGGGGAGACGTCCCCCTCTACCAATGCCTGGACAGATCAGGCTGGCTTAGGAAGGGGACATTTAATGACCATGTGGGCTTTGGGCCATCAATGCCCTATAGCTCTGCTTGGCTGACACTTGTGGCCACGTGAGCATCTTCAGAGATGCCACAGAAGGATCACCTTCCTTGTTTCTGCCATAGTGGATGGAGGGGGTTTCCTTCCCCACGAGAGACCCCTCTGGCATTTTACATCTAGGCAGGGAAAACGAAAGGTAGAAGTTACAGATTAGGTGAGACCTGGCTCAAAAGCAGTAAATGGGAGAGGGACTTTGGAGTCCCAGTGGAGGATCATTTGAATATGAGCCAGCCATGTGCAGCAGCAGCCAAAATAGCGCGTACAATCCTGGCTTGTACAAACAGAGGCATAGAATCAAGATCATGTGAAGGATTAGTGCCACTTTATAAAACCCTTAGTAAGGCCACACCTGGAATACTGCAAGCAATTTTGGATCGCCGTACTTCAAGAAAAGATGTTGAGACTTTGGAGAAACTGCAGAGAAGAGGAATGAAGATGATTAAAGGCCTGGAAACTAAAACATATGAAGAAAAGTTGCAGGTATTGGGTATGGCCAGTCAAGAGAAAGGAAGGACTAGAGGGGACAGGATAGCAGGATTCCAGTATTTGAGGGGCTGCCATAGAAAAGCACCTGAAGGCAGGTAGAGAAACAATGGACGGAAACTAACCAAGGAGAGAAGCTACCTAACAGAGGGGACAATCAACCAGTGGAACTGCTTGCCACCAGAAGTTGTGGAGGTCTTTCAGAAGAGACTGGACAGCCCCTTGTCTGAAATGGTCTCCTGCTTGAGCAGGGAGCTGGACTAGAAGACCTCCAAGGTCCCTTCCAGCTCTATTCTGATTCTGTGCACAGACTTTGCATCTTAAAGCATAACCATTTGGGTTTGAAGCCCAGCACAAGCAGGTGTGTTTAAACTGAATTCATTTGATTTTCCTCTCTTTGGCGAGCAGAGCGAGAAAAGGTGCGACTAAACTCCAGTTCCTTGTTGTCCTTGGTGGGCTGATGGGCCCTGTAGCCCGACTCCAAAACACATATGGCTGGCATTGGCTTCCCTGGAACAGCTTGAGGTCTCCCCTGCCTTCCACTTTGTTCTCGAGTAAATATTATTTACTATATCAAAGTAGGCCGCGCCTTTCTAAGCCACAGGTGGCGAAAAAGCAAGCCATTCAAAGCCAGTAACACGAACAAGGTTTATTCTTGTTCCCAGTCAAAAGGCTTGTTTGAAGAAACGCTTAAGTTCCTTTCTCAGAGCAGGGCGAGCAGGTCTCAACACACCAGCTGGGATATGCCTTCCGTAACCTGAGAACCAGTGCAGACAAAGGGCCTTTCCCTGTGCCCGACAGATGGGCCTGGCACCCGTGGGTCAAGGGGGCCCTTCCCTGCCAACCTCAATGCCTGCCAACCTCAAGAGTCCTGCAGAAATCCGATGGAGAATGTAGGAGCCGAAAAAGACTTTTTAGAACTTTGCTTCAGAAATAACATGCAAACGATGCAGATTTATTTATTGAGTATTGGTTGGAATTGATTTATTTTGGTTTTGTTCTGACCCAGCTCCCCAAACACAACAAACCCCTCTGCAGTTGAAGCAGTGATTCCTTTATTAGGAGTGCCAGCAGCCCAGGCAAAAAGTTTTTCTCTCACCGCAGGCTAACAAGTCCATCCAGCAGGGAGATGAATTGTTGTCTGCCACACCTGTTCATCTCCGCCCCCCGCCTTTGATCCCTGGAGTTAGTGGTGGAGGGGTTCACTAGCAGCAGTGACTCTTCCGTCCCAAGGACCGGCCCATAGATTTCCACTGCTCTCCTCTCCTCTGCCTTCTGCGCATCTGCATGTCAGGCACTGGACCCAGCTGTTCCTCCTCTTCCTCATCAGGAAGGGGGCTATTGACTCTGCATTTGAGGCCTGAAGGACAGCCCAGGCTCCCCCTCTGTCTCTCTCTCTCTCTCTCTCTGCCAGCTCCATCCCCTCTTCTCCCTCTCAGGTTGCCTTGATGCTGACCCTGACTCTCATCACTCCTTCTCCTCTGATTCGGCTGCTGGAGCGGCCAGCAGCCAACACTCCACAACCGATTTATAGCTCCATCTATCCCACATATGTGACTCTGGGCAGCCTTGGCAAAATAGATAAGAACAAATCGCATCCATACTATAAGAATACATTGTACTGAGGTGGGTAAAATAACCTTCAACAAAGCTGGGGTCTCACTTGGGAAGTCCCAGGCTTGGACAGAAACCAAACTTGGAATACCTTGCAATGGTTCGGGAAGGACAGGGCTCACCTAATCCCAGGTGAAATGATGCTCTCCAAAAAGCCACCCAGGAGAGAGGCTGATTTCAGACTCCTTGGGATGCCAAAGTGCAGAGTGTCAACTCTGAAGCCAACCTGGCTGAAGCCATTTTCTGCAGCCTCATAGATGCTACGAAGACTAGAAAGGGAGGGGGGGGGTATAGGTAGCCAATTTGCAGACAAAACAAAAAACTTACTTATGGAAATCAAGGTCATCTCAACAGTGGCAGTTTTGGGAGAAGGAGGGAGTGATGCAAGGAACCTCCAAACCGCTTTGTCATATTGGACAATGTGGCCTGTGACATCCAAGGAAGGGAAACTTTTGTTCTTTTAACCAGGCTAAAATCGCCGGAAAACGTCCGAGTTGGTTTTCACTAGCTGTGCTGATTTGATGCATCCAATAAACATGTTCCGTGGGGAATCTACTAGCCTTGGAGTTCTGCTTTCGATGGGTGTGCTACTCAGATTTACAAATTAATAGAGTTGGAAGGAACCTTGTAGGTCATCTAGTTCAATCCCCCGTCCTACACCCTTTCTGACAGATGGCAGCCCAGTCTCTTCTTGAAAGCTTCCAGGGACGAAGCTCCCATAACTTCCAAAGCAACTTCTATTCCATTGGTTGATTGTTCTTCACTGTCAGAGAATTTCTCCTTATTTCCAGGTTGAATCTCTCCTGGTTCAGTTTCCATCCATTATTCCTTGTCTGGCCTTCAGGTGCTTTGGAAAACAGCTTGACCCCTTTTTCCTCTCTGGGGCAGCCCCTCAAATACAGGAACTCTGCTCTCCTGTCTCCCCTGGTCCTTCTCTTCCCTAGACTAGCCAGGCCCAGTTCCTGCAACCATTCTTCATATGTTTGAGCCTCTTATCCTCCTGGTTGCTCTTCTCTGCACTCTTTCTAGTGTCTCAACCTCTTTTTTATAGAGTGGTGTCCAAAACTGGATGCAGGACTCTAGGTGTGGCCTTACTAAGGCTTTATGGAGTGGTATTAGTACTTCCCTTGATCTTGATTGTATCCCTGTGTTCATGCAATTTAGGACTGCATTGGCTGACACAGAGCTTTGCTAGGTGAGATGGCCAGGTGATGGCAGAGGTTGGCCAGAGGGGTCCACAACAGCCATGCTGCCCTGGAAAGGGCTTTCTGCAGCCACAGGTGATCACAACCACTTTGGCCAAGAGGCTCTCATTGCAAACCAGAGCTTCTGAAACCAGATTAGGCCTCTTCTGATCTTTTTGGCAGAGACACAGAGAAGGGAAGGGCACCACCTATTTTTCTTGCCTCCCAGGTAAAATGCTCCAACCTTCGGAAAGGAGAGAAATTGTTTGCCTGCTGAAAGGAGACGCCAGGTTCCCACAGGATTAAAAAGAGAGACACACAGAGAGAGAGAGAGAGAGAGAGAGAGAGATGAATCCTGGCCAGCACCTTGTGCACCAAGATCTGTAGCCCTGAGGCATCTGTGGAGCATTGGAAGGAAGGGGGAGGAAAGGAGGGGAGGGGGTTCTCCCCTTAAAAAAGAATGAAAAAGAAATCCTTGCAGCCAAAGATGAATTTTCTCTTCTGGCATAAAGGTGTTGTCAGCAGCCAGAGGGGTCTTTGTAGCTGCCCCTTGCAGGACCCCTGCTTGGCTTCTGGTTGGAAAGGACCAGACAGCTGGGAGGATCTGAAGTGGTGATCCTTTCCCTTTGGGCAGGGGGTGTGCCTGAAATTTCATCAATGGTGGGATTCAATTTTTTTTACAACTGGTTCTGTGGGCATGGCTTGGTGGGCGTAGCAGGGGAAGGGGTATGTGTCAAATCTCCATTTCCACCCCACTCCTGGGGGAAGGATACTGCAAAATCCCCATTCCCTCTCCACCCCACTAACCTGCTTTCCAGCTCCGTTCTCCTGGGCAGGGCAACCAAAGAAGACCCAGCTGATCAGCTGGGACGCAATGGGAGGCAGAGAAGAGATGGGGTTGGCGGGGCCAGTCAGAGGGGGGATTGGCCGGTTCTCCGAACTCAAAATTTCCGCTACCGGTTCTTAGAACTGGTCAGAACCAGCCAAATACCCACCTTTGGAGGCCATTCAGAAAATGAGGGCCTGGGGACTCACCTCTCTGGAACATGGCAGCCCAGGTGGGCAGGAGCCGCTCACCAGCTCCCGTTCAGCAGGACATAACTCAGGGTGCTCACGAGATTTGAAGGCCTCCTGGCGAAGAATGGACACCTGAACAGAAGAATTTAGCCTTATTTTGGCTGAGGGAACCATGTAGAGTATAGCAATAGGACTTAAGCTTATATACTCCTTCAAAGTGCTCTACAGCCATCTCTAAGAGGTTACTGAGTCAGCCTCGTGCCCCCCAACAATTTGGGTCCTCATTTTACCTACCTCGGAAGGATGGGAAGCTGAGTCAACCTTTAGGAGGGAGGGAGGGAGGGAGGGAGGGAGGAAGGAAGGAAGGAAGGAGATCAGAATAAGAAACAGGGAAGGAAGGAAGGAAGGGAGGGAGGGAGGGAGGGAGGGAGGAAGGAAGGAAGGAGATCAGAATAAGAAGCAGGGAAGGAAGGAAGGAAGGAAGGAAGGAAGGAAGGAAGGAAGGAAGGAAGGAAGGAAGGAGATCAGAATAAGAAACAGGGAAGGAAGGAAGGAAGGAAGGAAGGAAGGAAGGAAGGAAGGAAGGAAGGAAGGAAGGAAGGAAGGAAGGAAGGAAGGAAGGAAGGAAATCAGAATAAGAACCAAGGAAGGAAGGAAGGAAGGAAGGAAGGAAGGAAGGAGGAAGGAAGGGAGGAAGGAAAGAAGGAAAGAAGGAAAGAAGGAAAGAAGGAAGGAGATCAGAATAAGAAACAGGGAAGGAAGGAAGGAAGGAAGGAAGGAAGGAAGGAAGGAAGGAAGGAAGGAAGGAAGGAAGGAAATCAGAATAAGAACCAAGGAAGGAAGGAAGGAAGGAAGGAAGGAGGAAGGAAGGGAGGAAGGAAGGAAGGAAAGAAGGAAGGAGATCAGAATCAGAAACAGGGAAGGAAGGAAGGAAGGAAGGAAGGAAGGAAGGAAGGAGATCAGAATAAGAACCAAGGAAGGAAGGAAGGAAGGAAGGAAGGAAGGAAGGAGATCAGAATAAGAAACAGGGAAGGAAGGAAGGAAGGAAGGAAGGAAGGAAGGAAGGAAGGAAGGAAGGAAGGAAGGAAGATCAGAATAAGAAGCAGGGAAGGAAGGAAGGAAGGAAGGAAGGAAGGAAGGAAGGAAGGAAGGAAGGAAGGAAGGAAGGAAGGAAGGAGATCAGAATAAGAAGCAGGGAAGGAAGAAAGGAAGGAAGATAGACTTGTATACTGCCTCAGAGTGCTCTACAGCCGTCTCTAAGGGGTTACAGAGTACAGAGTTAGCATTTTGCCCCCAATCCAACCTCGGAAGGCTGAGTCAACCTTGAGCCGGTCAGGATCAAACTGCTCACAGTTGGCAGAATTAGCCTGCAATACTGCATTCTAACCACTGTGACATCATGACTAATTAGATAGATTCGATAATTGTCCTCCCTGTGAGGAAGTTTCTCCTTAATTCCAGGTTGCTTCTCTCCCTGATGGGTTTCCACCCATGATTTCTCGTCCTGCCTTCAGGGGCTCTGGAGAATAATTTGCTCCCCTCTTCCTTGAGGCAGCCCCTCAGATACTGGAAGGCTGCTATCCTGGCCCTTCTAATCCTTCTTTTCTCTAAACTAGCCAAACTCAAATTCTCTCACCGATCTTCATATGTTTTAATCTCCGGGGCCATTAATCTGGTTAGTTGTTCTCATTGTATAGAACTCATGGGCTTAAGTGGGCTGGAGAAGGTCTCGGTGGTGCAGTGGTTAGAAATGTAGTATTGCAGGCTAATTCTGCTGACTGCCAGCAGTTCGATTCTCACCAGCTAAAAGGTTGACTCAGCCTTCCATCCTTCAGAGGTGGGTAAAATGAGGACCCAGATTATTGGGGGCAAGAGGCTGTAAATCAGTTAGGAAGGGCTGTGAAAGCACTGTGAAGCGGTATGTAAGTCCAAGTGCTATTGCTATCTGCTGTGTTTTGCCCATCGACCCATTCTCTCGATGTGTTCTTTTTCATTGTACTGCTGTTTTACTTCTGTTCTGTTTCCACTCTTTTCATTCATTAAGCCACCTAGAATAGCCCCATAGTGAGATAGGCGGCAAATATATTTAATAAATGAATAATACTAAAGAAGAGCAGTGAGTATAAGGGGCACCTAAGGCTGGGCTTTCTCATTCCAACATCCACAGAGGAAGAGGAAGGAAGAGAACACCTACAAAACTGTGGCCCCCTCCCCTTAAACATTGAAAGTTGGTCCAGAAGGACTCCACGATCAGTGGCATTGAGAGCCACCAGGAGATCCAGGGGGGCCACAGTGATTGTAGCACCCCACCTGGAGCTCTGCAGAATCATCAGCAAACACAACCAATGCTGTGTGGATATGGAAACCTGGCCTGAACCACAACTGAAAAGGGTGTAGATCAGGGGTGTCCAACCTTGGCAACTTTAAGACTTGTGGACTTCAACTCCCAGAATTCCTCAGCCAGCTGGCTAAGGAATTCTGGGAGTTGAAGTCCACAAGTCTTAAAGTTGCCAAGGTTGGACACCCCTGGTGTAGATCATAAAGCTTTACTAAGACTATACCTAGAATACAAGTCTGCGTGCTATTGCTATTTATAGAGCCCAACTGAATGAAAGGAGCTTCAATCTTTCTATGGAGTCTACTGGTCTACTTAGGGAAAGGGGGCGGAAGATCAGTCTAGGGGCTTTGGGCCTCCTCATACCTCATGGTGCATCCTCAATGCTACACTGCCCTGTTTCTCATTGTCTCTTCTTGACAATGATCTTTCTTTCCTGGAACCCAATGGAGTTCATACTAACTGGAAACAATAGCCGCTGAAGCTTAGATAACAGGCTCCATTGTTGTTGAGTCATCCGCCATGACTAAGGAACGTGGCTGGGAGGCATCGTTCCCCCCACCCAAAGCAGTTCACCCTGTTCCTCAGAGGAAGAGGGAGGGAGGAAATGATAGGATGCCTTGGGCAGTAGGTACCGTGCAACCCCATGCGTCTTTGCATTTTGCATATTATTTGCATGTGAATGCCGAACGTGTTCCAAGGACTGAGACTTTCCTGCAAAATTCCACATTTGGAGCCTCCGTAAGAGGCTGGAACAGGACAGTCCCAGGAGGCCTCTGGCTTGAATCTCCAACTGTCCTTGGTTGGATTGCGAATTCGGCTTCCTTTCTGACCCTTCTTGCTGAAGGCAACATTTTCCTGGTCTCTCTCCCTCCCTCCTTCCCCCCTCCCCCCACCTCTCTCTCCCTCCCTCCCTCCTTCCCCCCTCCCCCCCCACCTCTCTCTGTTCCCCTCTCTTTCCAGATAGTAAGGAATAGATTGCGAGTCCTTCCCTCAATTCCTCTTTCCGTGGGAGCTGGAGAGCTCAGCCAAGATTGGGACCTTGTTCGCAAGGACCCAAATTCTCTCCCAAACGGATGCGGGTGGACAATGCCCACACCCTCTCGATCAGGAGCTCAGTTGCCCTGCCAGACAATTGCATTCTCTGCCTCACAGCATCCACAGTCCCAGCTGCTGGTTTCCTGCTTTCCTACCTGGAGAAGACAGCT
Source organism: Hydrophis major (assembly GCA_033807585.1). Taxonomy (NCBI): domain Eukaryota; kingdom Metazoa; phylum Chordata; class Lepidosauria; order Squamata; family Elapidae; genus Hydrophis; species Hydrophis major. The sequence continues at coordinate 9,164,399 of CM066341.1, forward strand.
GGATTTTAGCCCTTCCTCCAGGTGGACTGAAGACAAAGTTTTGGCAGTGGCTAAGACTCATCATTAGCTTGGTGGTCTTCAGATGGCTTTCCTGAAATTCATCTGACTTTGGGGCAACTTGATCAATCAGGACAGAACTGGAAGGGACCTTGGAGGTCTTCTAGTCCAACCCCCTGCTCAGGCCTGCACCATTTGAGACAAGTGGCTGTCCTGTCTCTTCTTAAAAACCTCCAGTGATGAAGCACCTACAACTTCTGACGGCAAGCCATTCCAGGGATTAATTGGTCCCTCTTTCAGGGAATTTCTCCTTATTTCTGGGTTGCTTCTCTCCTTGATTAGTTTTCATCCATTGTTTCTTATCTTGCCTTTGGAGAATAAGTTGACCCTCTCTTCTTTGTGGCAGCTTTTCAAATACTGGGATGCTGCTATCATGTTACCCGTAGTCCTTCTTTTCATTAAACTAGACCAAGGGTCTTCAAACTTGACAGCTTTAAGATGTTATATTTATTTGTTTGTTTGTCAAAAGCTTACAATACAATAGAAATAAGAATAAACATAAGTTTAAATATAAGAAATAGGAACTAATAATTGGGGACAATAGGACAGGGATGGTAGGCATGATTGTATGCTTATGCATGCCACTTACAGACCTCTTAGGGAGCGGGTGAGGTCAATAGACTTGCGGACTTCAACTCCCAGAATTCCTCCTCCAGTCATGTTAGCTCAGGAATTCTGAGAGTTAAAGCCCACAAGTCTTAAAGCTGTCAAGTTTGAAGACGCTTGAACTAGACATACCCACATTTTGTTCCTATGTTTTAGTCTCCAGGCCCTTAATCATCTTTCTTGCTCTTCTCTGCCCTTTTTCCAAAGTCTCCACAACTTTTTTTGTAACGTGCTGACCAAAACTGGGTGCCGTATTCCTCACTCAATAGGAACACCGCGGAATCATAAACTCAAAGAATGGGAAGGGACTTTAAAGGCCACCCAGGAGAGATCTCTCAAAATGTCTTTTGATGGCAGTGTAGAAAATTAGCACCCACCCCTCTCTTTGGAAGAATGAAATATTCTAGGAAATATTAAAAAAGCAGAATATTATATTTCCCTGGATGAGAAAAAGAGAAACATGTCTTTAAAGACAAAGCAGCTTCCTGCTTCCCCCTTCAGCACCAGGTTGGTGGGATCAGGACATGATGGGATTAGCCCTCTACCCATCTCACTAAATGGCACCTGGGAAGATTGAATCACCCAGCAAGATTCAACCAAGCTATCAGGGCTGCAACAAATCCTCCCCCATTCAAATCATAAGTATCAAGCCACATTTCTCAGAGTAAAAAAAAAAAAAATGACTTATTAGGAGTGGCCATGTTGGTGTTAGCTGGGTGCAGCCGACACTAAAATATATCATTCATTTCCCCCTCGACCCTGGTCTTCCTGCCACCCCCTGGATGTATATTCTCCAATGGGAGACATCCATAGACAAGAGTCATCAATCGTGCTCTCCAGTAATATTCTTGCGCATTGACAGCTTTGGGCATTTGAGGAATGCACTGCTGAGGCATTTGAGGAATACATTGCGTAGCTCCATGGGAGCCTGACAACCGACCAGGATACATTTCTTGCCACAGGAACAGGAAGCAAGTTCAAAGCCCAGAGAGGGGCCTAAAACCTAGGGATTCTCAGCATCTCTTCCCCTGTTCACCCAGGAGCTCCAAGGCAGGTGGTTCTTGTCCATCATTCAAACCACCTTTCCAAGCAGTCACCATGTTTCCAGTGTTTTTCTTCCTCACTTGGAACTGAACCCAGATGGACATTTCGTCCAACAGCAGCATCTCTTTAGAGCCCAACCTTCCTTCCTGCCCCACAACTGAAGTGCCGGAGAAGAAATTCTTAGTAATTAGTCCGAGTCTGCTTTGTGGTAATTGCTGCAAATTGTTTTGTTCAGGATTTGCCCTCCGAAGGAACCCGTCCACCCTCTCATGCCCTCCCAAAGCCTTGGGATTGAAACTTCCAGAAACCCCGTGCCAACTGGGCCTCTTGCGCTGCAGTCAAAGGGCCTCCTCTATCATCTGTGCAAGAGCCCTTCACATATCTGAAATGCCAGTCATGCTACCTTTAATCAGCTGGCCTGCAGGCTAACTTCACTCTACTCCTTTGGCCTTTCAGTCTTCAAAAGTCTCACCGCCTTGTTTGGTCTTTGTTTGCCAGTAGACAAAGGGATGCTCTCTGCAAAGCAAGAATTCAGAATTGCCCCCCCCAAATACTCCAGAAAAGGGTCTCCCAACATTTACATTGTGAAGATGCCTGGATGCATGGCTGGCTGGGGAATTCTGGGCGTTGAAGTCCGGGCAAGTTCAAGTTGTAAGGTTGAGAAATGCTATCCCAAAAGCTTCTGATCAAAGGACAATTAATTGGCAGGACAAATTCATTAGTGGAACAATTAATCAGTGGAATAGCTTGCCTCCAGAAGGTGCATGTCAGATCCATGTATCTACCATTCTTCAAAGGAAGAAGAAGGAGGGAGGGAAGCTGGTAAAAGAAATCCCTTTTTAAAAAAATGTAACTTGAATATATTAAATCTTATATTGAATTTGTATAACCCACACTTGATATACAACTGAGAGACTGAAACCAGGTGCCCTGGAAACCTGTCACCTCTGGAAGAGACAGAGAAAAGAGAAGGGACCATAAAAATTCCAGCCTGGAGATGTTTCCTGAGAAATCCTTCAGAAGATTCTTCTCAAAAGAGGGGAGGGGGAATTAACATGTTGATTCTTTGCTCTATAAAATGCACATCAAGATAAGCGGAGGGGTCCTAAACTCCCTTATCTATCACTGCCTGCCTGGGAAACATTAGATGCTGTTTTTGAGTCCCTACTTGAATTGTCTCATCTCAATAAAGGATTCCTTTTGAAACACCTAGATTTCAGAAGTTCCTTCTTGTCGATTGAAATGGGAAAAGTTCAGCAGCCGGACAGTGTGGATGTTCCATCGCTGGAGGGCCTGGACAGCCATTTATCCAAAATGGAAAAGGTCACCTGCTCGAGCAGGGGGTTTGACTAGAAGACCTCTAAGTTCCCTTCCAACTCTGTTATTCTGTATTCTGCAGGATAGAGCAACTACATTAACTGCATTAACAGAGGGATACAATCAAGATCAAGGGCGGTACTAATACCACTCTATAAAGAGCCTTAGTAAGAAAACTGCATACAGGTCACCACACTATAAAAAAGAGGTTGAGACTCTAGAAAGAGAACAGAGAAGAGCAACCAGGATGATGAAGGGACTGGAAGCTAAAACGTATGGTGAACGGTTGCAGGAACCAGGCCTGGCTAGTCTAGGGAAGAGAAGGACCAGGGGAGACAGGAGAGCCATCTTCCAATATTTGAGGGGCTGCCACAGAGAGGAGGAAGAGGTCAAGCTATTTTCCAAAGCACCTCTAGGCCAGACAAGGAATAATGGATGGAAATTGAACAAGCACACATTCAATCTAGAAATAAGGAGAAATTTTCTGACGGGGAGAACGATCAACCCATGGAACAGAAATTGCCTTCAGAAGTTGTGGGAGCTTCATCCCTGGAGGCTTTCAAGAAGAGACTGGACTGCCATATGTCCAAAATGGTGTAGGGTCTCCTGCTTGGGTGTGGGGGGGATTAGACTAGATGACCTACAAGGTCCCTTCCAACTCTGTTAATCTGTTAATCTATATGATTCCTATAAAATGAACAGCCTTCTTTGGCTGATGCCCAGCTAGCATTAGCTCTGATTCTGTCAGGAGTTGAACATCCTGGTTGAGCCTCTGAGGAATCCTTGAGGACGAACTCTATCATGATCCCTCCCAAAATACATGTTGTTGCTTTGAGACCAGGATCATTATGAATTAGAGCAAGGGTCTTCAAACTTGGCAAGTTTAAGACTTGTGAACTTCAACTCAAGATAATTCCTGGGCTAACATGACTGGAGGAGGAATTCTGGGAGCTGAAGTCCACAAGTCTTAAAGCCGTCAAGTTTGAAGACTCCTGAATTAGAGGATAGAAGTCTATTTACTAAGGCAGTGCATCTCAAGCTTGAAGATGTATGGATTTCAACTCCCAGAGTTTCTTAACCATCAGGCAGTCTGGGGAATTGTGGGAGTTGAAGTCTACACCTCTTAAGCTTGCTGTGGGTTGAAAAACATTGCTCTAAGGTACAAACTGCCTTTGCAGTTGTGGTGTCATCTCTAGATGTGATGCTTTCAGCCAAGTCGTTTTTTAAAGGATGTTGGTGCAATGTGTGTTAATGTGTGTGTGGTTTGTAAGCCATAATCTGTGGTTTAGCATTAGGTGTGGGCTTATTCATAAACTTCAGTCCAACGTGAAAGATTGAGGAGTTGACCTCAGAGTTGACATATTTTGCAATTTACTCAAGTTTCAGGAGAAATTTAAATCAGCCGCAGCAACTCAACCTGGCAAGTATCTGCTGTCTGTCTTCACAAAATTGTTTTCTCACAGTAGCTGAACATTCAAATTGTTGAGTCTGTACAGTGTTGTGTATGTACCATAGTTAATAAAGTATGAGCTTGAGGTTAAGTGCAGGGTTCTGGCCCTGCACTTCTGATTGGCTGTTAGGCGGCCAGATCGGATTGGTTAGTTCTTAGGAATCCGATTGGCCCTTAACAGAGGATTCTTATTGGTTTAAAGTGCTAGCATTCATAGCTCGCTATTGGAAAATTCTCACAAGGGTTGCCTATATAAGGCAGGGTTCACTGTTATTGTTTTGAGAAGTCACTATGCAATAAAGAGCTGAAAGTTCACATTCAAAGACTGTCTCCATTTACTCCAACCCATGTCCAAAGTACTTAACACTGGCGACGAGGGTGGGATTTGGAGACGTCTGAACCTAAGAAGTCAGGAAGCAATACCGAGCACGTGAAAAACGACGCCAACAACGGAACCATGTCCAGCAGCATCGTACCACCCGCTCCGTTCGATCCAAACCAAGAGGATTGGGAATCTTACATGGATCGCTTCCAAATGTTTCTTGAGATGAATAATTTGAAGGACGCCACACCAGCAAAAAAGTGGGCACTGTTCCTGACGCACTGCGGCCTGGCTGTTTTTAAAATGGCAAAAGCACTCGCCAAACCTCGAGAAGTGAAAGCCATGAGCTGGGACGACCTCGAACCCATCCTGAGAGATCATTACGCACCAACCGTGTCTACACTCGTGAGACGCCACGAGTTTTATCAGAGAAACCAGCGAAAAGGAGAGAGCATGGCCGATTTCGTGGCGGATATCCGGAATTTAGGGGGCCTCTGCGGGTTTGCCGATTAAGAAGAAGCACTAAGAGATCGAGTAATTCTGGGATTAGATGCACTAGGCATGCAGAGCAAGCTGATGGCGAAAGGCGACATCAGCCTTGCTGATGCCATCGCCGAAGCCACGGCTGCGGAGGTGACCAAAAAGTCAGCTGCACAATTACGGCGAAGCCGCACTTCGGCAACACAACCGACCGGCGAAATCTCACCCAACTCCGAAGGGCAGCTTCTAACGACGCACCACGAGGACCTCTCTTCGTCGTCAGACAGCGACGAAGAAGGGGTCCATCGACTGCGGTCCAACCGGGATCCTCGCCCGAAGCCCTTACGCCCTTGCGCTGGCTGTGCAGCAAACCATGCCAGGGCCGAATGCAAATTCCGCGACGCACTCTGCCATGAGTGCGGAAAACGAGGCCACATCAGCGGGTCTGCCGCAGCTTACCAGGACCCAGCCAGGCCTCAAAAGGGGCCAACTATCGCCAATCGACAGAAAACCGTCCTGTAAGGCGAGAACCAGTAAACCACTCCTACAGAAATCGAGCTTTGCAAAAAGAAGAGGCTCACCATACTATCACTATAGGTCACGCCTCAGTCATGGACACTAAGAAAATTCGAGTCACGGTAGCCATCAAGAACCAGCCTTGCCACATGGAGGTCAACTCGGGATCGTCCCTCTCGATGGTGTCTTGGAAGACACTCAAGCAACTTATCCCCACAATCCAACGCCAAGACCTCCAATTTCAACGCCTCATCCTCAAGGATTACCAAGGAAATCGAATCCCTGTGGTCGGGTCCTGCCGAGTCCGAGTCTCCTTCAAAAAGCATACAGCGTACTTACCTCTAACGATCATCGACAGAGATAGGCCTAGTCTATTAGGCCTCCAATGGTTCGCGCCACTAGGCATCGAGGTGGCCGGCGTGAACCGAGTCGGTGGTTGTAAGTGGGAGGAAGACCTTGTTTCTGAGTTCAGCGACGTCTTCGCGGACCGTTTAGGCGAGTATAAGGGGACCCCAATCTCATTTAGTTTAGATCCAAAAGTCGCCCCAATTCGCTTGAAGCCCCATCGAGTTCCATTCGCTCTTAAAGCTAAGATCGACGAACAACTCGACAAGCTAATTGCTCAAGGGATGTTGAAGCCCATCGATCACTCTCCATGGGAAACCCCTGTTGTAACACCCATTAAGCCAGATGAGTCAATCCGAATTTGTGGGGACTACCGGGCCACTTTAAACCACGCCCTACAGCAGAATGCGTATCCAGTTCCGGTGGTGCAGCACTTCCTCCATTCCTTGGGGGGGCGGAAAGGTTTTCGCTAAATTAGATTTAGCTTAAGCTTATCAACAACTACCAGTGGATGAAAAGACGGCCCAAGCCCAAACAATTGTAACGCACAGAGGTGCTTTTAAATGTACTCGATTTGGGGTTAGTGTAGCCCCGGGGATATTCCAAAGCCTCATGGAAAGGTTGTTACAGGGAATCAAGGGCGTGGTTCCATATTTTGATGACGTATTAATTGCAGCCCCTACCAAAAAAATCTTGCAGGATCGTTTGAAAAAAAATTCCAAGAGGCAGGACTTAAGGTGAAAAAAAATAAATGTCACTTATATACTGACAGTGTTGAGTTTCTAGGGTATAGGATTGATAGCCAGGGCATCCACCCTACCGAAAGTAAATTAAAGGCAATAAAAAATGCCCCCAGGCCACGTAACAAGGCCGATCTCCAGGTGTTCTTAGGCCTCATTAATTTCTATAATGTAATTTTACCGCACAAGGCGACTGTTGCTGAACTGTTACACCGGTTATTAGATAAAAAAGCATTATGGGTATGGGGTTACCGGGAAGAACAAGCGTTCCAGAATGTTAAAAAATTGCTCACATCTGACTCTGTACTTATGCAGTATAACGAGACTTTATCATTAGTTATAACCTGCGATGCCTCGCCCTTCGGGGTGGGCGCCATTTTGAGTCATGTACTGCCTAATGGGAATGAAGCCCCTGTTGCATACTTTTCGAAGACTCTCTCACATGCAGAGCGGAACTATGGACAAATTGATAAAGAAGCTCTTGCAATCGTTTCAGCTGTAAAGAAATTTCATGAATATGTGTATGGAAGGACATTCACCATTATAACTGACCACAAACTGTTGCTAGGGATAATAGCTGGGGACAAGCCAACCCCCTACATATTATCCCCTAGAATGACCCGATGGTCAGAATTCCTCGCTGCTTATAATTATTGCCTTCAATATCGACCGGGGAAAGCCATTCCCCACGCCGGTGCATTAAGCCGAGCACCGCTTCCAGAGACTCTTGATGATCCAGCACCAACGGCAACCACGTTGCAGATCGAAACACTCAACTCGCCGCTTATGACTGCCTGAGACATCGCGAGAGAAACCAAATGAGACCACACCCTAGCTCGAGTCCTAGGCTGGGTAGAACGCGGATGGCCATTGGACCAAGTCCCAGATGACTTCGCGCCGTTTAAAGCAAGACAGACTGAACTTTTTTCCCAAAAAGGCTGTGTCATCTGGGGCGATAGAGTCGTTGTCCCAGAATGACTCCGGAAGACGCTGCTTCATATCCTGCACGAGGGCCACCCCGGCATCGTGCGGATGAAAGCACTTGCATGAAGCTACGCATGGTGGCCGGGCATGGACCGACAAATCGAGCAGTGGGTCAAAGCGTGTACCAATTGCCAACAAGCCAGCAACGCCCCACCAAAAGCCATGCCTACTGAATGGGAGACGCCACGTGGACCCTGGTCCAGAATTCACCTGGATTTCGCGGGGCCAACCAAAGGATATACCTTCCTGCTGACAGTCGACGCATACTCCAATTGGTTAGAAATTCATTGTATGATGGCCACAACTTCTGAGGCAGTGATTAAGATCCTAAATAGACTCTTTGCAACCCACGGATTGCCTGACGTCCTGGTGTCCGATAACGGGCCACAGTTCACGGCATTGATGTTCGAGCAGTACCTCGCTGACCGCGGCATCCGCCATGCGCTCACCTCGCCTGCGCACCCTGCGACCAATGGCTGAGCGGAACGCATGGTCCAATTTGTTAAAAAGACTTTGCAAAAAATGGACTATGATAATATCGATGACAAAGTCAACCAAATTCTCTTTTTGCAACATATAACTCCACATAGCGTCACCGGCAGGACTCCCGCAGAACTACTGATGGGACGAAGACTCCATTCCCACCTCGACCGGTTGCACCCTGCTTACGAACCGGAAAAGCCAATAGGATCCAGTGGCCGCTGTCGCACTTTCCAGGTAGGAGACCGCGTTTACGCACGGAACTTGTCAGGCAACCCGTTATGGATAGAGGCAACGGTAGTGCGAGTGACCGGTCCCAAATCCTACGTTGTGAAATGCTGTGACAATAGACTGTGGAAACGGCATATCGACCAATTACGGTCACGACTCATAACGGCCAGTCAACAACTCCCCCATGACCAAACCGAGGGGGGGGGAGGTACAGAAGAAGATGACGTTCCAGGGAACCTGCTCGAAGGGAGCGACAAATCAAGTGAGACTCAGGAAATGGAGCAGGAAGGAGAATTGTTTGCACCACAAGAAATTGCACCTGAGCAAGAAGCAGAGACACTGCCAAACAACAATCTACCTCAACAGGATTGCAATCAACCAGTCCAACGAAAATCCGAAAGACTTAAAAGACAACCGTCCTACTTAAAGGATTATATAACTACACCATAATTAAGAAGCCAGGGGGAAGGGATGTTGTGTATGTACCATAGTTAATAAAAGTATGAGCTTGAGGTTAAGTGCAGGATTCTGGCCCTGCACTTCTGATTGGCTGTTAGGCGGCCAGATCGGATTGGTTAGTTCTTAGGAATCCAATTGGCCCTTAACAGAGGATTCTTATTGGTTTAAAGTACTTGCGTTCATAGCTCGCTATTGGACAATTCTCACAAGGGTTGCCTATATAAGGCAGAGCTCACTGTTGTTGTTCTGAGAAGTCACTATGCAATAAAGAGCTGAAAGTTCACATTCAAAGACTGTCTCCATTTACTCCAACCCATGTCCAAGTACTTAACATACAGTATGTTGCTTTCTGCGCTGAACACACAACTAAGTTTCGCATATACCAGTTCATTATCAGTGGTTCAGTGTGTGAACGCAACCGGGCCAGGTATGTTGCTCTTTTAAACATTTTTATTAATTTTTTTTTTATTAAAACATTTAAAGGAGTAAATAAAAGTGAACACAAACTAAGAAGTAATACTCAGGGCAAAAGAAGAAGAAAAGCAAAAAAAAAGTGTCTGAAAAGGAAGAAAAAGAAAGCTTTAAACACTTTTTCTTTTGTGTATCTCAGAGTGGAAATAAACAATTTCTTTCAACCCATCAGAAAAGGTTTCCTTCCTGTTAAGGAATAAAAGGATGGGACTAAGAGAAGAAGCTTTGGATCCAAAAGAGGCACTTTCTCCAACCTTTCTGGCTTCACATCATTTCTTAAACCCAGGATAATGAAGCAGATCCTGACGTTCCAACAGATTCCGGCTTAATGCCAGATTCAAACTATATTCCTAGCATTAGAATAGAATAGAATAGAATAGAATGAACTGGAAGGGACCTTGGAGGTCTTCTAGTCCAACCCCCTGCTCAAGCAGGAGACCCTAGATCATTCCAGAGAGGTTGCTGTCCAGTCTCTTCTTAAAATCCTCCAGTGATGAAGGACCCACAATGCAAGGACCCACAATGCAAGGACCCACAATGCAAGTTGTTCTACTGGTAAATTGTCCTCCCTGTGAGGAAATTCCTCCTTAATTCCAGGTTGCTTCTCTCCTTGATTAGTTTCCATCCATTGTTTCTTATCCTGCCTTCGGGTGCTTTGGGGAATAATTTGACCCCCAACTCTTCTTTGGGGCAGCCCCTCAAATACTGGAATGCTGCTATCATGTCCCCCACAGTCCTTTTTTTTCTCTAGACTGGCCATGCCCAGTTCCTGCAACTGTCCATCATATGTTTAAGTCTCCAGGCCTTTGATCACCTGAGTTGCTCTTCTCTGCACTTTTTCCAAAGCCTCAACATCTTTTTTTTTTTTTAATAGTATGGCAACCAAAATTGGCTGCAGTACTCCACGTGTGGCCTTACTAAGGGTTTTATAAAGCGGCACTAATACTTCACGTGATCTTGATTCTATGCCTCTCCGTTTATACAACCGAGGATTGTGTCAGCATGACGGCACACTTCACGCTTCTGCTGCTGGTGATGGAGGCACTTGGAGGTTTCATGTCAGAGGAAACGTCTCTTGTGCAAAAGTTTCCACTCTTGCATAAATGTTTTGCAAGCAGAAAAGTCCCTCGTCCCGCCAGCATCTGTGGCGGGTAGATGAAGTTTCCAAACAAACAACCCAGGGCACAGAGGTGGCATTACGAGAGAGAGAGAGAGAGTTAGAAAGAGTGTGTGTGTGTGAGAGAGAGAGATTGAGTGAGTTAGAGAGAGAGTGTATGAGTTAGAGTGTGTGTTAGAGACTGGGAGTGAGTGAGAGAGTGAGTGAATTAGAGAGAGAGAATTAAAGAGAGAGATAGAGAGAGAATGAGTTAGAGAGAAAGAGAGAGAAAGTGGAAGTGAATGAGTGTGTGAGAGAGAGAATGAGAGAGAGAATGAGAGAGAGAGAGTTAGAGAGAGAGAGAGTTAGAGAGGGAGTGTGTGTTAGAGAGAGAGTGGGAGTGAGTGAGAGAGTGAGTGAGTTAGAGAGAGAGAATTAAAGAGAGAGATAGAGAGAGAATGAGTTAGAGAGAGAGAGAAAGAGAGTGGAAGTGAATGAGTGTGAGAGAGAGAATGAGAGAGAGAGAGTTAGAGAGAGTGTTTGTGTTAGAGAGAGAGTGAGAGAGTGTGTGAGAGAGAGCATATGGGTTAGAGATAGAGTATGTGTTAGAGACAGAGTGGGAGTGAATGAGTGTGAGAGAGAGTGAATGAGAGAGAGTTAGAGAGAGTGTGTATGAGTTAGAGAGAGTGTGTGTGTTAGAGAGAGACTGGGAGTGAGAGAGAGAGAGAATGAATTAAAGAGAGAGTTAGAGGCAGTGTATGAGTTAGAATGTGTGTGTGTGTGTGTGTGAGAGAGAGAGAGAGAGAGAGAGAGAAGCAGGGCCTCGCACCGCTGCCTGACCTTCCCTTTTTCTTCAGCCAAATCGTGTGAGGAACAAGGTTTGGTGGTGTCTCCCTGGGAACCAAAGAGGGAAGTTACAAGGGAGGGAAGACGCTAGTCCCCAAACCACAACCACAACCAGCTGATCTCGAGGGACAAAGTCAAGAACTGGCTTTGACCCCTAAAGTAAAACATGGCTTGGTCCCCAGGTGCCTTCCTGACTGTTTGATCTATTAGCCAGTGGAACAGCCCGCCACATGAAGGTAGGAGTTATTGAATGCACATGTGATGTATCATGCCCCTGTTAGAGTCTGAATCTGCAGAGGAAGCCAAAGAGGAGTGTGGCTCCATTGGCTGTGGAGGAAACTGGGGAAGGGCAAAGTCCAGCTGGGCAGAGCAGGGAAAAGGTAGAACAAGAGAGAGGGAATTTGGAGGAAGACCCAGGCCCACCCCCTCTTCATCCTAGGGCACACAGGGAGGAACGGAGAAGAGAGCAATGAGGGTTGTGTGGCTTACGGGGGAGGAAAGGGCCCTGATTCCCTTCATTAGCCACAGCTGGAATGAGAGTTTAAAAGAGATGCATGCTGAGTGCGGCAGCTGCTGAGAGCAAATGTGAGTTTATCTTGTGTTGACTTCACTTATCTGTGTTCCTGGCGTCTTCCCAGCCATGTTGAGTTACTGCTGTACCTTCACGTCTGGAATTCTTACCCCTGCCCTGCCATATTAATTACCTCATCTTGCCTTGATTGGAGTTATAGTTTTTGTTCACCACGTTTTGGACTTGAGTCTCTGCAGCCAAAGGCTGTTCACCTGGGAGAGTTTTTCTCCAGCCAGAAGGTAACCAGGACATCGGGGGCAAAGTTGGAGCTAATAAAGGGACTCCACTGATTATCTGACTGGTTGCCTTTGTGCCAGGCCCCTTTGGGTCATCACATTATGCCTGAGCAGGAGGCTGTTCCTGGGAGAGTTTCTCTCTTTCTCTCTCTTTCCCTCCTTCCCTCCCTCTCTCATCTATTGATCTATTGATCTCTATCTATTGATCTATCAATCTTTATCTATCTATCGATTGATTGATCAATCGATCTCTATCAATCTCTATATCTATTTATCTATTTATCATCTATCTATCTATCTATCTATCTATCTATCTATCTATCTATCTATCTATCTATCTATCTATCTATCATCTATCTATCAACTATCTATCTATGTCTGTCTGTCTGTCTGTCTGTCTATCTATCTATCTATCTATCTATCTATCTATCTATCATCTACCTACCTACCTACCTACCTACCTACCTACCTACCTACCTATCTACCTACCTACCTATCTATCTATCTATTTATCTGCTGTGGTGACACAGTGGTGAGAACGCAGTATTGCAGGCTAATTCTGCCCACTGCCAGCAGTTCATTTTTGACTGGCTCAAGGTTGACTCAGCCTTCCATCCATTCCCAGGTGGGTCAAATGAGGACCCCGATTGTTGGGGGCAAGAGGCTGGCTCTGTAAACCAATTAGAGAGGGCTGGAAAGCACTGCAAAGCCATATATAAGTCTAAGCGCTATTGCCCTTCCTTCCTTCCTTCCTTCCTTCCTTCCTTCCTTCCTTCCTTCCTTCCTTCCTTCCTTCCTTCCTTCCTTCCTTCCTTTAACCAGTGGTTAAAATGCAGTATTGCAAACAAACTCTACCCACAGCCAGGAGTTCGATTCTAACCGGCTCAGTCTTCTATCCTTCCGAGGTGGGTAAAACAAGGACCCCGATTGTTGAGAGCAAGAGGCTGGCTCTGTAAACCACTTAGAGAGGGCTGGAAAGCACTGGAAAGCTGTATATAAGTCTAAGGGCTATTGCTATTTTCAAGTCGATGCAAGTATGAAACTACAATGAAAAAAGAGAGACTGTTGTTTTTTTTTTTAATGGCGTCTTTTGCCTGTGCTTAATGGCTGCCAGGCAGCCCTGCCTCCCTCCTTCACCTGGCCAGGTCACCCTCCACCCTGGCATGGATTACTAGCTTTGCAAACTTGCTCTCCTGATGGCTAACAGATGCTGCCTCTTAAGGAAATGCCCTGGCCTCCAGAGAGCCAATCAGCAGCCGGCATTCTTCAAAAAGCTCCAATCAGCTGCCGGTGCATCTTTTTCTGGGTCACCTGCATAACTTTAGACTGGCAACAGGTTTGATCCTGGAGCTGCGGGTTGCCCTGAATCTTTTCATCAGCAAAGAGAGAAGCAGGGAAGGGAACACGCTCCAGCCGTGCCATTCTGGGAACCCTGCGCCTGTCAGCCAACCAGCCAGCTGGGGAAGGCGGGGGAGAGGAGGGCTTGGCCACCCTCCAAGCAGCCGCCGCTGGTCCTTTTTATTTTATTTTCAAAGTGCAAAATGGATACGTGCCAACCGGTTTGCCAACGCACACCTTGCCCCACGCTCTCATTTCCAGGCCCTTTAAATCAGCACGTGATGCAGGCTCTTTAAAACATAATTGCTTTGCAAAAGGGCGTTTGTGCCCAGGAGGGTAGGAGCGCCTCTCTCACAGATAGCAAAACTGAGGGAGCCGTATGCTGCCGGAGGGGGGAGGCGGAATGGGGAGAGTGAGGTGGTGGTGGAAGGATGTGTCATGCCAGGCCTGGAATGTGAGGCTTTCCTTTCTTTCTTTCTTTGATTGATTGATTTATTTTTTCAAAAAGAGACTTGCAGGCTGCTCCGTCTGCACTCAGGACAGTTGGGAATGGCAAAGCTACCCAAGAGAGGGCACTCCAGGGAGCGAGAAAAGCAAGGCCTGGCACTTAGGCAAGGGAAAACTTAAATGCACAGGTAGAAAATAGGTGGTTCCTGGTTCCAACTCTAGGGACCTAGGTTATCTTTGTGGACAAGTGCTTAAGCATGCATTCAGCAGTGTACGTTGTCTTCCAAAAAAGTTTGCTGTCTTAAGAGAGGGGTAACATCAGTAGAATAGAGTAGAGTAGAGTAGAGTAGAATTCTTTATTGGCCAAGTGTGACTGGACACACAAGGAATTTCCTTTGGTGCAAAAGTTCTCAGTGTACATAAAAAGAAAAGATACATTCGTCAAGAGTCAAGAAATCATAAGGTACATATAAAAACAAAAGAAGAAATTGAATAATGAAATTATCATGTATGTTTAAATAATATGGTGATTGGCATTAGAAGAACGTACTGGAATATTGACTAATTAAACAATGGAAGGTTATAATTTAATACAAATAGGTGTATTAACATTAGAATTATACAAGTTTGATGAGTGTAAGACACATGATTAATGTTGTTGTTTTTGTTTGCACCAAAATGTATGATGCTTAGGTGCCACACTGTTTATGTATTGATGTGTATATGTAGAATAAAATAAAAAAACTTGATTGAAAAAGAAAGAATCATCAGGTACAACACTTAATAATAGTCATAGGATACAATAAGCAATCAAATCATACTAGGAAACACTCAATGTAAATCGTAAGGAGACAAGCGACAAAGTTACAGTCGTACAGTCCCAAGTGGGAGGGGGTGGGCGATAAGGAGTAATGAGAAGGTTAATAGGAATAGTAGTGCAGACTTTGTAAATAGTTGGACAGTGTTGAGGGAATTGTTTGTTTAGCAGAGGGATGGCTTTCGGGGGGAAACTCCCCTTGTGTCTGGTTGTTCTGGTGTGCAGGGCTCTATAGCGTCGTTTTGAGGGTGGGACTTGAAACAGTTTATGTTTCAAGATCACGAAAATTGATAGTACCACTTTATACTGAATGAAGGAAGTTTACATTTTACACTTGGAGTTTTACATCCAGTTTTAGTCACCACAATATAAAAAAATGTTGAGGCTCTAGAAAGTGTGCAGAGAAGAGCAACAACGCTGATAAGAGGCATGGTGGCTAATTTGTGTGATGAAGGGTTAGGAGAGCTAAGCGTGTCCAGACTATTGAAGAGAAGGATTAAGGGGGACATTATAGCTGTCTTCCAGTACTTCAGAGGCTTAAAGCATCAGAGGCCTGAATATAATTCCTCCTTAATTCCAGGTTGCTTCTCTCCTTGGTTAGTTTTCATCCGTTGTTTCTTGTCCTGCTTTCAGGTGCTTTGGAAAATAAGTGGCAGCCCCTCAAATAATTGGAGACTGCTATCATGTCCCCACTAGCTCTTCTTTTCTCTAGATTGGCCCAATCCTGCAACCGTTCTTCATATGTTTTAGCCTCCAGGCCTTTAAACATCTTGGTTGCTCTTCTCTGCACTTTTTCCAAAGTCACATCTTTTTTTGCAGTGTGACAACCAAAACTGAATGCAGTATTCCAGGTGCAGCCTTACTAAGGGTTTTATAAGGCGGTACTAAAAAAACAAACGGTACTTTGCTAAAATATTGTTCATTGCTAAATTGTTCTTTGCTCAGGTTCAGCTGCCTCCCCAGGGTCGCTTGTGGTCAGCGAAAGCCAGCCCACTCTAGCATTGGAAATATGGCGTTGGACTACAGCTGGGCTACAGATGTGGCTTAAGCCACAGTTATGCATTACTTCAGTGATTGATAATCTGGGGGAAAAAAGACCCTTCCTTCCTTCCTCCCTCCCTCTGTCATGCCCTTTCAGAGTCTGAATCTGAGGAGGAAAACAAACAGCTAAAAGGGAGTAGGAGTGTGGCTGTGGAGGAAACTGGGGAAGGGCAAAGTCCGGTTAGGCAGAGCAGGGAAGAGGTAGAACAAGGGAGAGGGAGTTCAGAGGAAGATGAAGGCCCTCCCCTCTTCATCCTAGGGCACACAGGGAGGAATGGAGAAAAGAGCAATGTGGGTTGTGTGGCTTATGTGGGAGGAAAGGGCCCTGATTCCCTTCATTAGCCACAGCTGGGAAGACAGTTGATAAGAAAGGCAGGCTGCATGTGGCAGGCTGCTGGGAGCAAATGTAACTTTATCCTGTGTTGTTGTGGATCATCTGTGTTCCTGGCGTCTTCCCAACCATGTGAGTTTTGCTGTGCCTTCAAGTCTGAAATTCTTGCTCCTGCCCTGCCAAATTTTGCTTGTTTGGACTTTAAGTTACAGTTTGTGTTGCTCATGTTTTGGACTTAATTTCCTGCAGTCAAAGGCTGTTCTTGGGAGAACTGGTTTTTCTCCAGCCAGAATGTAACCAGGACATTGGGGACAAAGTTGGAGCTAAGAAAGGGACTCTTACTGATTATATGACTGTGTTGCCTTTGTGCCATGCCCCAGGTCATCACTCCTTCCTTCCTTCCTTCCCTCCTTTCCTTCCTTCCTTTCTTTCCTTTCACCATACTTCTAAATATGTTGTTCTCAACAGCCAAATCTCCAAGCCTCTGCCTTAAGCCCCCTTCAGCCAGCTGCCACTAGAGGTTCTGAAATCGATAGCAAAGTTTTGGATACATGGAGCTTGAAAACATACTAAAGAGTTCCTTTACATAAAGTCCCAAATTTGGAGATAGGGAAAATCAGAGCCCTGCCAACAGCCCACAGCCAGCATGTCTGGACTTTCAACTCCCAGAATTCCCCCAACCAGCTTTCTTAAAGCCTCCAAGGTTGAGAAATAACATTTTAGACTTGGACTCTCGGATTTCCCATGCAATACTCACAAATGTTTGACAAGAGCCAATCCCGATACCCCCTTCACACCTCAGTGGCCCTGTCCCTGGCCCATAATGCTCATTCAAGTTCAGCATCCAGTTCACATGACATGATGCCACCCTCCACCCATCTAATATACTTCCCTTTTTAATTTAGGGAAGGACTGGAAATTGGGGGGAAAAAAAAGAAGAAGAAGAAGACCGCTTCTGGCCACCACAAATATTCAAATATTCTTTCAGCCAGAAGCCTGTTCCTTTTTAGAAAGTAAAACAGTTACAACATTAAAAACAGAGAGAAGCCGAGAGGATGCCTTCAGCAAGGCATAACAAGGCACGATCCCTGCCTTGAGTGTAAGGGTTGTTACTGAAACACCTTCCTCTCCCCTGTTTGTCATCCCAATTAATGTTACGTTGATAGACTCCAAAGCAATTATTTTTTCAAAAAAAATCCCACCCACACTTGCTCATTTATCCCATGAATAAGTCTAGATGTTTTCCTGATTGCATGACCTGCTTCCAAAAGGGATACACATAATTTGCAAGGGCCTGTTTGGTTATCTCCCCATCTGCACTGAAGAAAACACAGGATACAGTCAGGGAATGTCTTCTGAACATGTCCCAGTTAGACTTCTAGGAAAGTTTTATTCCATGTTCACAATTGAGGAGCGAGAAAAGAAGATACTTGCCCTTCTCTTCATCTTTTCTTCTCTTCTTTCAATCTGTTCATTCCATCCAAAACTGCATCCAGTTTTGGTCACCCCATTGCCAAAATGATATTGAGACTCTGGAAAAATAAGTGCAGAGAAGAACAACTAAGATGATTAAAGGCCTGGAGACAAAAACATAGGAAGAAGGGCTTCAGGAACTGGGTATGGCTAGTCTGGAGAAGAAAAGGACTGGGGAGGACATGTTAGTAGTCTTCCAGTATTTGAGGGACTGCCAAAAAGAGGAGGAGGTCAACTTATTCTCCAAAGCACTAGAAGGCAAGATATGAAATGACGGATGGAAACAACCTGGAATTAAGGAGAAACTTCCTAAAGGGAGGACAATTAACTGGTGGAACTGCTTTGCCTTCAGACATTGTAAGGACTTCATCACTGGAGGGTTTTAAGAAGAGACTGGACAGCCACTTGTCTGAAATGTTTAGGGTTTTCTGTATGAGCAAAGGATTGGACTAGAGCAGGAATCACCAACCTTTTGGAGCTCAGGGACCACCAAACTCATCATTTTAAATCCTGTGGACCAGAGATCCTGGGAAAATTCCCAAAAAAGTCTGCAGGAAAGTTTCCCATCCTGTTTTCCTACCAATCGATCCTTCTTTATTTGGGATCACAGGATACCGTCTCCAGCTCCGTTCTCAGGGGAAGAGAGAGAGACTTTTGGCTTCATGCAAGGAAAGCAGCAGAAGCAGCGGAAGTCTTTCTTTCTCTCCCCCAAATTCCACCAGAAATGAGTCTTTGATGGTGCAGCCTCTTGGAGCAGGAGGCCTTGCAGGGTCCCAAAGACTCATTTCTGGCGGAGTTTGGGGCAGAGAAAGAAAGAGTTTGGCTGCTTTCCTTCCATGCAGCCAAAAGCAGAAGAAGAAAGAAGTGGAAAGAAGCAGCCCAGTGGCCAAGCCAGATGCGTGGGGTGCATGGGCAAGTTCCCCCCTCTGCCCTTTCCCCCCTCCCCTCACTACCTCATATTGTTCGCAATGCAAGTGATGCAAGCCTTGTGTTCCAACGCAACCTGGATTAATTGCTTTCGGGGAGGACATTTCTCTGTGGACCACCAAAATTTTCTCACGGACCACCAGTGGTCCCCATCCCACTGGTTGGCGACCATAGGATTAGATGACCTCTAAGATCCCTTCCAGCTTCTACTCTACTCTACTCTACTCTATTCTACTCTACTCTACTCTACTCTACTCTACTCTACTCAACTCCAATTCTACTCCTATTCTCTTCTCTTCTCTTCTCTTCTCTTTTCTTCTCTTCTCTTCTCTTCTCTTCTCTTCTCTTCTCTTCTCTTCTCTTCTCTTCTCTTCTAAATATATCACGAAACATAGTAATCGCAACTATGTATTTTGCATTTTCATCAAACATCAATAAAAAGAAATGGAGCTTTTACCCTGATCTTTGGGGAGTGCTGTTCTTAGCATGCCAAGACCAAGTGAAGACTCAGACAAGGTATGGGGCACGTAATACCCACCCACTCACCTAGGGACCTAAGCAAGGCCTCGCTGGATGGGGAAAGCCATTAATTCTCACCAGGAGCCCACCCACCCCAAGACATGAGATGGGGATGGCTGGAATAACTGAGGAGGTGAGCAAAACATTCTGCCTACCTACAGGTTAATGTAGCAAGGATTAGAGTTAGGACTTCAGTTGACTCCTGCTTACCTCCGAAGTCCCTTCCAACTCACTCGGGCAGGGTTTCCACGGGGCACTAAGCCACCTTTTACCTAAGAGGGAAAGGGTGGCATTGAAGGAGGAGAAAGGAATTCTGGTTTCTCCTTCATCAGGATTGGTCTCCTGCAGTCTTTCACCCACAAAGCTGCTTCCCGCTGCTTCATTCCTGGCACCAAACTAACAGCTGCTCATCTGGAATGGGGGATATTGTGGAGCCAGTGAGCTAAGACCATGAAACTATAACAGCCAGCAACAAATATATATTTAAACTATAAAGCTATGGTCATAACTGCTATAATGCTGAAGGATAAAAGACCCTCCAAACAAATGAACAAAAACCTGTTAAATATTATTTAAACATTGAAATACAGAAAGCAACAAAATATATATTAAGAAGTGGAAACAGGATTGGACCAGTAATATACTGGCAATAAAAATATTGAATATGTCGATGAACTATGAAGTAGCACGAAACTCAAAGCATCCTAAATGGATCTGTAGCATCAGAGCAAGATGTTACTTCAAACGCTACACAAATAAAGATTGAAACAGCAACAGCAAAAAAAATAAAATAAAAATCATTTTTTATAGAATAAACCAGTAGATGTTTTTCCCATAGTTATTGAACTATTAGGAATAATAACAATGAAATCACATATACAAGCACATTAATGGCAACATTTGGTAAATTCCTAAACTTTGGGTAAAGCCTGAATTTATACTAAATTATCGGCATTTGCAGGACATTCTTCAGATAATGAATAATCATCCTCTGAATATAATCACTGTTATGGATTAAACCATCACAGCGATACAACCGAAACAGCTTCATCTTACAACAGGCTTGTAATCCTGCAATTCTTATTGGCCCGTGAATAGTGAGTCGTGATTGGTCAGGCTTGGCCAGTCTGATTGGCTGTTAATGGAAACCCCTGATTGGACGCTTGTGAAAGCGATAGACTCAGTTCATTGGTTGTTTAACGGCAGCAAGCTCTATAAAAGAGCTACTGCTGCCCAGGTTTTCTGCTCCAGTCTTTCTTGTTAAATAAAGAGTTGAAGTCACAGTCCGATGTCTCGTCTCCGTTCTTACGCCCATGCCCAGGACTTAACAATCACCATCTTCAGATAATGAATCACCATCCTTATTTTGGAGAGCATTTAGAAAATCTGCATATTCACAGGATTTCCATATCGTCAATTGCAAAAGGCCACCCTGCTTGGCTCTACACATATATTATGCCGATACATTATGACACTGATACATGCATACAAAGCCAGAATTGAGATGAGGGTGACGGACAGCCAAGTGCTGCCTTGGCAAAGAAGCTGAAGAAACAGTGGACCACCTGGTAAGCTGCTGCAAGAAGATCGCCCAGTCAGACTACAAGCAGCGGCATGACAAAGTAGCAACAATGGTGCATTGGAAGATCTGCAAGAAATATCATTTGCCTGCAAGCAAGAACCGGAGGGACCACACAATAGGCAAAGCCCTGGGACTGTTGAGTTCAGTCAGGAAGCTACCTGCTGGACAACACCACACACTTAACAATTGCCAATAAGATTTTTTTAAAAAAAAATCTGGATAGTGGATGTGGCAGTACCTGGAAACTGCAGAATAGACGAGGGAAAATCCCATAATTCAAAGACCTGCAAATAGAAATAGATAAACAAAGGTAAGAGAAAGCAAAGAAGGTCCCAAGAATGATAAGTACCTTGGATGATGTGATGACCCAAAGAGGCGTGGCACAAAGGCAACACAGTCAAATAAGCAAGGAGAGTCCCTTTATTATCTCCAACTTTGCCCCCAATGTCCAGGTTACCTTCAGCTGGAGAAAAAAACTCTCCCAAGCACAGTCTTTAAGTGGAGGAAATTCAGTCCGAAAATACAAACTGTAACTAAAAATCCACACAAATCACAAGCTGCAGCAATTAACTTGACAGGGCAGGAGAAGGAATTGCAGGCTTAAAAGGCCAACAAAACACACACAGTTGGGAAGTCGCCAGAAACACAGATAAGCCTCAATGATACCAGATAATTCATGATTTGCTCCCAACAGCTTGCTGTGCACAGCTTCCCTTTTAAAACACTGTGTTCCCAGCTGCAGCTAATGTAGGGAATCAGGGCCCTTTCCTTCCCTGTAAGCCACGCAACTCATGCTGCTCCTTTCTCCGTTCCTGCCTGTGTGTCCTAGGATGAAGAAGGGGTAGGCCTGGGTCTTCCTCTGAACTCCCTCTCCCTTGCTCTGCCCAGCCGGTCTTTGCCCTTCCCCAGTTTCCTCCACAGACAACTCCCTGTCAGCTGCTCGGCCTCCCCCTCTGAATCAGATTCTGACAGGGCATGACAGATGAACCCCAAAACATCTGCAGCACCATTGGTACCCCATTGGTCAATTGCAAAAGGCAGCTTTTGCTTGGAACAGCTTATATTCTGGGAACATACCTGTAACACACAGGTGTCAAACTCTCCACGCCCCATCATCATATGATGTATCGCAACGTTTTTTCCCCTTTGCAGGGCTGGGGTGGGCCTGGCCTACGCATGACGCATCCAGTCCATGGGCTGACAGTTTGACACCCTTGCTGTAAGAAAGAACAACATCTGGCTCTCCCAGGTCCGGGGGAAGGATTGAATAGGTGAATAAAAATGCCAAATCCAATCTAAACATGACTGTGTGACAATATAATATGGCCGATTGGTTCCATTCCAAGCCAAAAGGAGGCATTTCTGAGAGACAGAAATTACTGGTTTTCTGCACTGTGACTCCACTTGAATTCTCCTTCTACAACGGGTTGCTCCATTGGACTTATCACACAGGACCCTGGACTTTATTGCATGCTTGGTTTTTAATTCTCCAAGATAGCTTTGCTTCAAGGAAGACATAGCAATAGATCCATCCCGGCACAGCGAGGAGCTATTGGAGACATAGTTCTGAAACGGGGGAACCAAATGTTTAGATATAATGATCATAGAATCATAGAGCCATGGTGGCGCAGTGGTCAGAATGCAGTATTGCAGGCTAATTCTGATGACTGCCAGCAGTTCAATTCTCACTGGTTCAAGATTGACTCATCCATCCATTCATCATCCATTGGTCAAATGAAGACCCAGATTGTTGGGGGCAATAGGCTGGCTCTGTAAACTGCTTAGGGAGGGGTGTAAAACATTGTGAAGTGGTATATAAGTACTATTTCTGTCTGTCCATCTGTCCACCCACCCAATTGCAGGCCCATTGCCATCAGATCTATCTATCTATCTATCTATCTATCTATCTATCTATCTATCTATCTATCTATCTATCTATTAGCTGTGGTGGCACCGTGATTAGAACGCAGTATTGCAGGCCCATTGCCATCAGATAGATCTATCTATCTATCTATCTATCTATCTATCTATCTATCTATCTATCTATCTATCTATTAGCTGTGGTGGCACCGTGATTAGAATGCAGTATTGCAGGCCCATTGCCATCAGATAGATAGATCTGTCTGTCTGTCTGTCTATCTATCTATCTATCTATCTATCTATCTATCTATCTATCTATCTATCTATCTTATCCATCCACCCACCCACCTACCTACTTACCTACCTACCTACCTATTAGCTGTGGTGGCGCAGTGGTTAGAATGCAGTATTGCAGGCTAACTCTGCTGACTGCCAGCAGTTCAATTCTCACGATTGACTCAGCTTTCCATGTTCCTTCCAAGGTCGGTAAAGCGAGGACCCAGATTGTTGAAGACAAGAGGGCTGTGAAGACAAGAGCACTGTGTAGCAGTATTTAAGTTGGAAGTGACCTTGGAGGCCTGCTGGTCCAACTCCTTGCCTGGGCAGGCCACCTCAGGTCATCCTGTCTAGTCTTTTCTTGAAGACCACTTGCGATGCAGCACCCTGAACTTCAGGAGGCAAGCTGTCCCATTACTTCATGCTGACTCTGTACGCTGCTTAGAGAGGCTGTAAAGCACCGTGAAGAGATATATAAGTCTAAGTGCGATTGCTATTGCTTTTCATAAGCTCTCGCAGACAGGAAATTGTCCAGGTTTGGATCCCTCCCCACGAAACTTCTGCCACTGATTCTTGTCTTACTTCAGGTGTACTGAAAATAAGTTTTCTCTCCCTTTCCTCGGGACAGGGGGTCAAGCTATTTTACAAAGCCCCCGAGGTCCAGACAAGGAAGAATGGATGGAAACTGATTAAGGAGAGATTCAACCTGGAAATAAGGAGGAATTTTCTGACAGGGAGAACAATCAACCCCTGGAACAGAAGTTGCTCTTGGAAGTTGTAGAAGCGCCATCACTTGAGACTTTCAAGAAGAGATTGGACTGCCATTGGTCAGAAATGGTGTTGGGCGGGGGGGTTGGGCGCTTGGGCGGGGGGGTTGGACTAGATGACCTACAAAGTCCCTTCCAACTCTCATTATCAGCATAGACAGTTGTTGGCGTCACAAATTAATTTGATGCAAAATTTTAGAGACCATAGGTGCCTTTTGCAATTTGATTTCTTTGTCTAATTGTGTCCAATACCTTTTGCATCTTTTCCAGATATTTTTTTTTCTTCTCTAGACAGTCATATTTTATAAAGTAACCCCTCATAACTGCTTTACTAGCTTCCCAGACAATTGCTAAATCTGTCCCTTTACCTAAGTTATTATCAAAATATTAATGCAGTTTCTTTTTACAGTCTTTTACAATTGTCTCCTTTTGCAAAATGGATTTCTTTAATCTCCAACTAGAATTCAAACTCTTTCTTCTACATACCAGAACAACTGGATTACAGTCAGAGAAAGATCTAGGTAAGATACCAGCTTTCAAATCCCTTAGCCTGGGACCAAAAGTATATTTCCACAGGGCCTGTGTGAGGAAGTTGGGATAAGACACACACCTTCATCCTTCCATATCATTCATTGCATCAGTGCTCACGTGCAACTTTTAGACTTTGGGGCTAAGCCAAATTTCAAAGAACAGAGCGAATCACAGTCAATCGGTAAGCAGAACAAGAAGGAACATGCTGATTAGTTGTTGTTTTTTTTAAATGTGAAAATCTTCTGGCCTTAGATTCAAATCAAGTTGATTCAATCCATCCGTTCAATTCAGAGAGTCAGAGCCACTTGAATAATTTACTCTTCATCGTTTTAATTCAAACCGTTGATTCAATCAAAATGCAGGGGCCCTGAAATCCATTAAATCAATCCGGTGAGTCAGTCAACATGGTTCAGACTAAATCTTCAAACTGCAACTTGGCAAAGTTCTGCTTCCTTATTCAAAGGGGCTTTTCTTTTTTTTTCAAAAGGCAACCAGAATATTTTATCCTTGTGGAAAAAGAAGTAAAAAAAAACCCATTCAGTTGCTTTTTCAGAAAGCACCTTTGAGACAACTATGACCTGGATTGTTGAAAATCTCCACAGTCCTTATATTCCTGGTAAGGCACACAGACCCCAGACCATAATGGCCCACTACTAAAAACACTCCAGGTTCTCCTTCTCACACGTCCTCATATTTGGTGGGACAAGAGCAACCAAGAGGATTAGGGGAATGGAGGCTAAAACATACAAACAATGGTTGCAGGAACTGGGCCTGGCTGGTCTAGTGAAGAGAGAGACCATGGGAAGACAGGATAGCAGACTTCCAATATTTGAGGGGCTGCCACAGAGAGGAGGAGGGAGTCAACCTGTTTTCCAAAGCCCCTGAAGGCCAGAGAAGGAATAATGGATGGAAACTGAACAAGGAGAGATTCAAGCTGGAAATAAGGAGAAATTTCCTGGACAGGGAAAGCAATCCACCCATGGAACAGAAGTTGCCTTTGGAAGTTGTGGGAGCTTCATCACTGTAAGATTTCAAGAAGAGACTGGACTGCCATCTGTCAGAAATGGTGTAAGGCAGGGGTGGGATTCTACCGGTTCGCACCTATTCGCTAGAACCGGTTGTTACCATTCTAAGCAGTTCGGAGAACTGGTTGTTAGAAGAAATTACAGGGCTAATCCTGTAAGGAAGGCAGGAAGGAAACATTCTGGTGTTGCTTACAGAAACTGCCTCTCCGTTGACCCTTATTACATTCTTGACAGGACTCGACTTCCTGTCTCTGGAACTTCTCTGGAGATTTTTTCCCCTCCTTTGCTGGTACTTTGCTTGTGTGGAGGGATCCTTCAAAGTGACAATGGCACTGAAAAAAGTGACTCTTGACCATTTTTCACACTTATGACTGTTGCAGGATCCCCACAATCATGGGAGGCCAGGCAAGGAGATGCGTGCCTCGATGTGAGTGATATTGAGTTGGTCACGCCCAGCCAATAAAGTGACCACCAAGCCACGCCCACCAACTAAACCACGTCCACAGAACCGGTTGTTAAAAAAATTGAATCCCACCCCTGCTGTAGGGCCTGCTGCTTGGGCGGGGGGTGGGTGGGTGTTGGACTAGATGATTTCAAGGTCCTTTCTGACTCTGTTATTCTGTGAACAAGATTGCATAAATGAAGATGAAAAGTTGCAATCTTTTAATAGGTTATTGACTGTGATTTGCCACCTGGACTATCTTCTTCCAAGAGCAGGGAAAACGCTTTCATCTTAGGCAGGAAACAGATCTGATTTTTGCAAAAAAAAAAAATGCTCTGCTCATCTCCCACATAAAATGGGCTGTGTCCCTTTCTTCTGACAGTTGTTTTTCCCAGCTCAGGGAGCTGAACGATTGATCGACTTCAGGGGAAAAGCCCATGAGTTCACCTTTTCAGCCAGGAACACATTCAGGAAGGAGTCCTCCCCTTGGCACAAACCCATCGGCCTGAATGTTGAAACAGACCTTGTAGTCCTTCCCCATAAAGCTTCATTGTGTGGCAAAAGTCATGCCATTCTGTACCGAAGCCGAAGAGTCACCTGCACTTTTAAACATCAAATGCTGGAGAAAGGCGGCTCTGGTTTTAAATTTAGTGTGCGTGCTCCACCTGCTTCTACACTAGGCACATTTCCTCATAAAACTCATTCCGCTCTAGTGTACAGGTTTTAAAAGTTATGGGTGTTTTACAAGCTCTAAAAGTGTCATTTGAGCGTCTATGTGCTAACTCCTCACAACTGTCTTTTTCCTACAGTTTGTACTATGTTTTTCCGAAATTACGCCCTACCCTGAAAGTACGTCCTAGCTTGATTTTTTTTTACAAGTGTGCCTAAAATAAGTCCTGCCCCAAAATAAGCCCTAATTAAGACCCCACCCACTCCAGAGTGCACAGGTAAAAATTATGCTAAGGTGAGGTTGTCGGGATGGAGCTGCCCTACTACTTACCTTTGGACAGGCGTAGCCAGGCCTTGCCTACCCCAACACCTGCCTCGCCGGCCTATTTCTTCCACAGCTGGCCAGGCTTCCCTGAAGGCCTCTGGAGCTGAGAACAAAGCTCCGGATCGATCCTATCGGCTGTAGAGGGAAGCCTTGCCAGCTGCAGAAGATATTCCTGAAGACCTCTGACAGCGAAAAGGAGGCCAGGGATGATGCACGCAAGCGAGGTTAGTCAGTGGGTGACATCCCCCCAAAATAAGATCTGGTGCCTTTTTTGGTGGCAAAAAATATAAGACAGGGTCTTATTTTTGGGAAAACATGTTATGCATTCAATTTAAAAGCCAAAATATTACTTGGTTTGACAGGGAGAACAACCAACTTATGGAACAGAAGTTGCCTTCAGAAGAACCATATACAATTTACTTAAGGTTAATCGCACCAAACTTGATTGCAGGAAATTCGACTTCAGCCACAGAGAGGTCAATGTCTGGAATACTCTGATTCTTTGATTTCTTCCCCAAACCCCAAAAACTTTCACCTTAGACTGTCTACTATTGACCTCACCCCTTTCCTAAGAGGTCTGTAGGGGGCCTGCATAAGCGCACAATCATGCCTACTGTCCCTGTCCTATTGATTCTCTTTTATTATTCGTACATGTATCCATTTCATGTATCCATAACTATGTTTATACTTCTACCTGTTATGTTATAATTGCTTGACAAAATAAATAAATAAAAAATAAATAAAATAAAATAAAATAAAATAAAAAAAGTTGTGGGAGTTTCATCTCTGGAGGCTTTCAAGAAGAGGCTGGCTGCCATCTGTCAGAAACAATGTAGGGTCTCCTGCTTGGGTGGGGGGCGGGGTTGAGCTAGATGACCTACAGGGTCCCTTCCAACTCTGTTAATCTGTTACACATCTTCAAGCTGCCAAGGTTGAAAAACACTGGTCTGAACAGAGATATCTGCCAGAGATTCTTTACATCTGAATTCCTGCACTCAGCAGGGGCTGGCCCGCTCAGCCTGGCAGCCCTCAAAAACCCCTTCTAGCCCCTTAGCTCCCATCTGGATTATAAATAAAGCCAGGTGGCCAAAGAGTTGACCCTTCTCTCTCCTTTGGTGCATGCTGTGAGTCAAACTGACCGTTCCATCCCGCTGCTTCCAGCACAAGGGGGGGTCTCAGTGGCCTCCCGCAACAGCCCAGGGCAAGCAAGCCTGAGGCTATGCCCACCAGAGCCTGCCAACCCGGGCATTTGGCAGAGCATGCATGGCAAGGCTGCAAGAGGATTTGAGCGAAGGAGCGCAGTGCAGGGAAACGGCTACAAGGAGTCCTTGATTGATGACAACAACGGAGCCTGCCCATTACGGTCGTAGGTGCTAAATTGTAAACAGAACAATATTACAGGGTTGGAAGGGATCTCAGAGCTCTTCTAGTCCTCTTCAATCAGCAGTTCCTTCTACCTTGGCCTGTCCTGCTTCCAAAGCTTCCTTCTGAAAACATCAGCTGGAAAGTTTAGGGTTTCCTGCCTAAGCAGGAGGTTGGACTAGAAGACCTCCAAGTTCCCTTCCATCTCTGTTATTCTATTCTATTCCATTCCATTCCATTATATTCTATTCTATTATTTCATTTCAATATTTCTATTCTATTCTATTCTTTTTCACTCCAATATTTCTATTCTATTCTAGTCCCTATTCTATTTTATTCTATTCTATTTTCAATTCTATTCTATTCTATTCTATTTTCTATTCTATTCTGTTCCTTTCCTATTCTATTCTGCATTCTCTTCTCTTCTTTTTCACTCCAATATTCTATTCCAGTTAAATAGCTGTCCTGTCTCTTCTTCAAGGCCTTCAGCACCCACAACTTCTGAACATCCCAACAACTTTGAACAACTTGAAATGGTTGCTAAGGGATCATTTGCAAGTGAAATAGATGTGCAGTAGTGGGGGCATCCAAGAAGTGCAGGGCGTCTTCTAAGAAAGAATGGCTGGACTCAGAGCAGCCCTGAAATTTTGCTTTGACCTCCAGAGTCCCTCCCAAGTGATGTATGGAATTAGGATGTCATATAACAGAAGAGAGGCCTCACTGAAAACACAGGCTACAATCGTGGAATCCCAAACCTATTGAAGCTCAATCGAACCATGCTAAAGCCTATTTTTGTCTGAGCTTCCCCACTCTATGGACCTCAGCCTCAGCATGCTTGGGCAGCCCTTGGTGGGAGGTAGGCTGGGCATCCTTACCTTGAGTTTGAGGCCCAGCTCAGCCAAGTCCAGCTGGACCGGCCACATCCACCTCCACCCTTCGGGTCTCACCTGGATTTTACACAGGGGGGGTTTTCTACCTGGTCGGACCGCTTCTATAGAACTGGTTGTTATGATTCTGCGCGGTTTCTAACCCTAACCAGCAAATTGCACCACTGGCTGGCTCCTCCCCACCCATTCACTCCTTACCTGGCATGTGAGCCATCAAAACTTGCCTGCCTTTGGTAAGTTGCTATTTTTCCTTTTTTTTTCCCCTGACCATCAGCTGTTCTGCTGTGCTGGGAGATTTAGATTAGCTAGAAAGCAGGAAATGGTTGGATTTCTTGCTTTCTAGCTAATCTAAAAGCAGAGCTGAACCTTCCTTAGGACTGACGCTTCTATTTTTCAATGCAGACTCAGGTAGCAGATGGCAGAAAGCTAGATCTCTGAGTGAATCTGTGATTTTGTGAGCAATTCAATCTGCCTACCCGCTTTGCCTGATTTGGGTTAAAAGTTGCTTTTTTAAAATAAAAAAATCAATATTTACATAAATATTTATAACATTTACATGCAAGCCACGCCCAGCCAGTCACATGACCACCAAGCCACACCCATAAATTAGGCCACGCCCACAGAACCGGTTGTTAAGAAATTTGAATCCCACCCTTCATTTTACCACCTTTTTTGTGGTAGTTATTAATCAAACATCGTGATCCAGTGGTTTGCTATGGAGTTAGTTTTGCTGAAAACCAGAAGTACAATTACTCCTCGACTTACAACAGTTCATTTATGTCTGTTCAAAAGTTACAATGGCACTGAAAAAAGTGACTTATGGCCATTTTCACACTTACGACCTTTGGACCAGTCCCATGGTCATGTAATCAAAATTCAGATGCTTGGCAACTGCTTCATACTTAGGACTGTTGCCTTGTGCCTAGATCTCCTTTGGATAAGGTAAACCAATTGGAGAAGGCAGATTCAGTTAAGGTCATTTCTGACCCCCATATAAAATCAACGCCCGTCACTGGAGCTCTTCTACTAGCTCAGTTTGAGAGGGCTGCAAAAATTTCTGTCCGTCCTCAGTCTCTAAAGCAAATAACTTGAATGAATGAATGAATGAATGAATGAATGAATGAATGAATTCTTTATTGGCCAAGTGTGATTAGGCACACAAGGAATTTGTCTTGGTGTGTATGTTCTCAGTGTGCATAAAAATAAAAGATAAATTCATCAAGAATCATAAGGTCCAACACTTAATGATAGTCACAGGATACAAATAAGCAATCAAATCATACTAGGAAACAGCCAGTATAAATCGTAAGGATACAAGCGACAAAGTTACAGTCATGCAGTCACACGTGGGAGTGAATGGATGATAAGGAATGATGAGAAGATTAAAAGTGATAGTAAGGCAGACTTAGTAAATATTAGAACAGTGTTGTATGAATTAGTTGTTTAGGAAATAATCTTGTCCATTATTAAATGTCTTTACAAAACTATGGGATGGTACTCCATGTTCTTAAGGTCATAAAAATCTTACATCAGCAAGGAGCTATATAAAACACCAGTTATCTTGACCTACAAAACCAATAATCCCCAGTCTATTTAGAGGGCCCTTGAAGCACTTCGAGGTTTATCTGTGTCCTCAAGGTCACCTGAGTGGTGCTCCCACTCAGGTGACCTGGAAGTGCTTCCTTTGGGCTTCCCCTGATGCTGGTGGGATTCTTAAATCCATGATGGTGAGGCAGATGAACTTATGTAGTTACTTACTTAGTTTACTTTATTGTCACTGCACCTCGTACAATAAAATTATACGCCATCTTCAGTGTACATTATGACCATGAAAATAAACACTAACACACCTCCTTCACATTCTATGCAATTGAATGGAAAAACCCCGATATTGCAATAATATTGCCCTGTACAGCAGAATCCAATAGAGTTCCTACCCTGGGATAGAAGCTGTTTTTCAGCTTATTTGTCCTTGTTTTATTATCCTTTACCGTCTGCCAGATGGTAATAGTTCAAAAAAAGGGTGCCCCTTTGATGAGATGGATCTTTGAGAATGTTTTGAATTTTCTTAAGGCAGCAGGAGCTATAAAGCTCTTCCAAAGAGGGGAGAGGGCAACCAGTGATCCTCTGGGCAATGACATTAACCCTCTGGAGCGCTGACTTATCTGCCTCTGTGCAATTGGCAAACCATACAGAGGTGCAGTAAGTTAAAATACTCTCTCTGGTGCAGCAGTTTTCCATTCAGTTGTTGCTTTCTGAGAAGCCTCAGGTAGTATAATCTCTGCTGAGCCCTTTTGACCAGGGCTGCAATGTGGGCACCCCAGGTCAGGTCCTCTTTTAGGGTAACATCCAGAAACTTAAAACTGTCCACTTGCTCCACTTGGTCTCTGTTGATAAGCAAGGGCTGGATTCAGCTGTTGTTTCCTGAGAAAAGAAGATCTTCCATCATGGGTGGAGAATGAAACGGTGTTTAGAGATCTCCAAAATCTCTTTCCACTGGCCCATCCTGACCAGATGTGGCTTATAATTAGCACAAGGACAGAGCTGCAGCGTGAAGGAGGAAAAAAAGGGGGCCTTCGTTTACACCCTCCCATGAAAAACAGGACAGCCCGTCCGGCCTCTGGCGCATGTTTCCTGGTGGATGCTGTCCAACACTCCAGAGATCTTTTGAGATGCTGTCAGGCTAAACTCACAATCACAACTTTGTCTGTGGTGTAACAGAGATAATCCAGCAGCGTTATCTTTGTGTCATGAGTGCACAACTGTTCCGTTTTGGTCACCTTCCTCCTCTGGAGCAACAAAACCCATTTCCGACACGGCTGCCAAAACTCGCCCTGACCTGCTTATTCCCACCAAGGCTGCCTTCTTCTCCCACAAAACGCTCTGTTTTGGGCTGCAATTAGTTGTTGTTGTTGTTGTTGTTGTTTCCAAAGAGGATAAAAACGCAGCCTGAAATGCTGGTGCAGAGGTCTCCAAACTTGGCAACTTGAAGACTTGTGGACTTCAACTCCCAGAATTCCTCAGGCTGAGGAATTCTGGGAGCTGAAGTCTACAAGTCTTCAAGTTGCCAAGGTTGGGTGCCCCTATGCTGATGGGCTGCAGCCTGTGAGCAGTGGTGGGATTCAAATAATTTAACAACCAGTTCTTCTGCCCTAATGATTTCTTCCAACAACCACTTCACCCAACTGCTCAGAAAAGTAACAACAGGTTCTTCCAAACTGGTGTGAACTGGCTGGATCCCACCACTGCCTGTGAGCTTCTGCCCTGACCCAAGGAACAAGACCATGGCAGAATAAGTAATCCTCAAATTACGACCATTCATTGAGTGGTCTGAGTAGTGGCCTGCAGAATACCACTCTGATCTAATCCAGCCCCCCCACACCCAAGCAGGAGGCCCTACACCATTTCTGACATATGGCATCCCAGTCTCTTCTTGAAAGCTTCCAGGGATGAAACTCCCACAACCTCTGAAGGCAGCTTCTCTTCCACGGGTTGATAGGTGGGCTTCAATTCCCAGAAGTCTCCAACCAGCTGCCAATAAGGTTCAGAACAACTTTGGAAGGGATGCCACCTGGCCAGCCCCTAATAAAAGTTGTCACAGGCCATGAAAACTGATGACCAGGAAAGACAGTGACTTACAAGACTCTGGTTGGGCTTTAAGGCTCCCAATGGGGAGGGTAGCTCACCAAGGTCGCATTTCTCAACCTTGACCTCTTAAACATGTGTGGGCTTCAACTCCCAACTGGCAGGGAAATTCTGGAAGTAAGTGGCTCAAGTGAAGAAACTCTCCTTAGACAAAGCAGAGGGGTGACCTGGATCTGGTCGCATTCCTCTCAGAACCTGGGATCTCCAGGTGTGGTTGAGTTCCCCACCATTTTCTCTGGGGGCAATGCTGGGCCACCATCCTTTCTTCACATTCATTGCTCCTCGTCCCACGTTGTCTGCAGCTGACACTGTGCAGGATGGTGGAATCTGAGGAAGGTTATCCAAACAGGATTGTTCCCTTCAGCTTTAACAGAGAACAGATAATTAGAGTTGGAAGGGACCTTGTAGGTCATCTAGTCCAACCCCCTGCCCAAGCAGGAGATCCTACTCCCTTCCTGGGAGTCCAGCCTCTTCTTGAAAACCTCCAGGGATGAAGTTCCCACAACTTCTGAAGGCAACTTCTGTTCCACGGGTTGATTGTTCTCCCTTTCAGAAAGTTTCCTCCTTATTTCCAGGTTAAATCCAAAGCTGGGTTTTCATATTGTGGTTTTCTGAGCAGATTTGAGTCTGGTCGTTGCCTCACTGGTTTGAGGGGTTTCATCTGTCTGTTTTGGCTTGTCTTCTCCAATCCCAAAGTTCAATAGCATCAATATTTCTAGACAGTCACTTAACTGAAAAAGCGTAAGTTCTCCTGCTTGGGCAGGGGGCTGAACTAGAAGACCTCCAAAGTCCCTTCAAGCTCATCCATTCTATTCTATTCTATTCTATTCTATTCTATTCTATTCTATTCTATTCTATTCTATAGAGTAGAGTAAGAGTAAGAGTAAGAGTAAGAGTAAGAGTAAGAGTAAGAGTAAGAGTAAGAGTAAGAATAGAATAGAATAGAATAGAATAGAATAGAATAGAATAGAATAGAATAGAATAGAATAGAATTCTTTATTGGCCAAGTGTGATTGGACACATGAGGAATTTGTCTTGATGCAACTGCTCTCAGTGTACATAAAATAAAAGATACATTTATCAAGAGTCAAGAATCATCAGGTACAATACTTAATAATAGTCATAGGGGACAATAAGCAATCAAATCACACTAGGAAATAGTCAATATAAATTGTATGGATGCAAGCAACAGTATCACAGTCATACAGTCACAAGTGGGAGGGTATGGGCGATAAGGAGTGATGAGAAGATAAATAGTAGTGCAGACTTTGTAAATAGTTGGAGAGTGTTGAGGGAATTATTTGTTTAGCAGAGTGATGGCGTTTGGGAAAAACTCCCCTTGTGCCTAGTTGTTCTGGTGTGCAGGGCTCTATAGCGTCATTTTGAGGGAAGGAGTTGAAACAGTTTATGTCCGGGATGTGAGGGGTCTGTAAATATTTTCACAGCCCCCTTTTTGACTCGTGCAGTTTGTGGGTCCTCCATGGAAGGCTGGTTGGTAGCCATTGTTTTTTCTGCAGTCCTAATTCTCCTCTGCAGTCTGGATCTGTCCTGTTGGGTTGCAGAACCAAATCAGACAGTGATGGAGGTGCAGATGACAGACTCCGTTCTTCCTCTGTAGAACTGGATCAGCAGCTCCTTGGGCCGTTTGAGCTTCCTGAGTTGGCACCGAAAGAACATCCTCTGTTGCGCTTTTTTGATGACATTTTTGATGTTAGGTGTCCATTTTAGGTCTTGTGATGTGATAGGACCTAGAAGCTCCATCTTTCCAGGCTGAAGGGCGACCTGGTCCCCTTTTCCAGTAGGACTCATTCACGGAGAGGCCACCACAGCGGTCAATCGTGCAGAGAAAAGACTCCGCTTGGCCAACCCATCTGACTCCTTCTGGAGCTCTCCTGGACAGCAGCCAAGGGGTTTTGGCTTCTGAGGGAGCTGCTGGGAGTCGGGTGGGGGATGGAGGCAGAATTCTTCCGAGCTGCACCTGCTCTTCCAAGAATGCCAAGGCCATCCGAGGAAACAGGCAGCCTTTGTTCCCCAGCCCAGCCCAGACTGTGTGGCAGCTCTGTTATTGTGCTTTTTTCCCTTTTTCTTTTTAAAGGCTCTTAAAAGTGTTGGGCAACTTGCACACCGAAAAACAACCCGTTTTCGTTCACTGGCATTGCTATCTTGCTCTGTCTTCTGTCAAATAATCCTGTGACAGCATATCAGGCTGGGAGCAACAGACTGGGGGCAGGGTGTATTTTGCATTTATTTGGGAAGGAAGGCAAAGAAGCCCTTTCTCATAACTGCAGAAGTTGTGGGAGCTTCATCACTGGAAGCTTTCAAGAAGAGATTGGAGAACCACGAGACAGAAATGGCGTAGGGTCTCCTGCTTGGGTGGAGTGGGGTTGGACTAAATGAGCTCCAGGGTCCCTTCCAACTCTGTTATTCTGTTAGTATTGGGGGCAATATGCTGACTCTGTAAACCACTTAGAGAGGGCTGTAAATAGAGGTGGGTATTCAGACGGTTCGGACCAGTTCTAGAGAACCGGCAGCAGAAATTCTGAGCAGTTCGGAGAACCACCCAATGCCACCTCTGACTGGCCCCGCCAACCCCATCTATTCTCTGCCTCCCGTCCCAGCTGATCAGCTAGGTCTTCATGTGTTGCTCTGCACAGGAGAATGGAGCTGGAAAGTGGGTTAGCGGCGTGGGGAGAGAAAGGGGGATTTTGCAGCTTACTTCCCCTGCCATGCACACCAAGCCACGTCCACAGAACCAGTAGTTAAAAAACTTTGTATACCACCACTGGCCCAGAATCCCCTAAGCAGTTAGTGCCGGGAACGGAGGCTGTGTGATCCAGATTAAACCGCACAACGACGAGACTTGAAGGACCCAAGCCCCCAGCTGAAGGCATGCTGGGTAACATGGAGGGGGGGGCTAGCCTTCTAAGCCCCCCTTAAACATCTTTCCCGTCCTCCCCCCTCCCAAAAATCAAAGGGGGATCTTGAGCAAGGGCAGCTCAGAAAGCACTTGGCTCAGTGCTTGTAAGGTTTGCAGTAGGAACCCAAGGGGAGAAGAGGGTCTCTGCAGAGGTGAGTATTCAGCTGGTTCTCAAGATCCGGTAGCGGAAATCTTGAGTCGTTCAAAGAACCGGCCAATTCCATCTCTTCTTTGCCTCCCATTGAGTCCCAGCTGATCGGCTGGGTCTCCTTTGGTTACCCAGCCCAGGAGAACGGAGCTGGAAAGCAGATTAGGGAGGTGGGGAGGGCAGGGGGATCTTGCAGTATATCCTTCCCCTGCCGCGCCCACCAAGCCACGCCCACAGAACCGGCAGTAAAAAAAAATGTTGAATCCCATTCCACTGCAAGGAATGTTCAGTTTGCAACGGTTTGTAAATAAAGAATAAGGAATCCGGATAGCCAAGGTGATCAAGAATAGGAATCCAGTCGGAAAATAACTTGGGGGATGGGAAAATTGGTCCTTATTTAAAAAAAAACACACAAAAAAAACCCATGATTAAGACAGAGGGATTCACTGTAGTCTCTTAATGTGCTTCCCCAATACAGTAGCTACATTAACCACAAGGGCAGCAGCATGAGTTTCTCACCCGGAGTGTGTGTGTGTGTGTGTGTGTGTGTGTGTTTTTAGGCAGTCGGCTGACCAACATCCAAAGACGGCTTTTGAAAACGTTGGTAAAAACAAATGTAAAGGCTTCCCATGACACGCTCTTCTCCGGGACTTGAGAAAGGTTGGCCAGCATAAATATCCCGCCTGGGGTGTCAGCCCTTACCCCTTTCAGCGTGCAACAAGGGAAACCGGTGGGTGGATTCTCTGACCCTGGATGAACATTCGCAGCTGGAGGAAGAAGCGTCCACCCAGGGGTCTCCCCAAAGTGGGATGGAAGAGAGAGGCCAGATGAAACGGGGGTGCTTGGAATTTCATGAAGTCATCCAATTAATAAATTACTCCCTCCCACCCTGGAAATAAGGAGACATTTTCTGACAGGGAGAATAATCAACCCATGGAACAGAAGCTGCCTTCAGAAGTTGTGGGAGCTTCATCCCTGGAGGCTTTCAAGAAGAGATTGGACTGCCCTCTGTCAGACATAGTGTAGGGTCTCCTGCTTGGGCAGGGGGTTGGACTAGATGACCTCCAGCTCTCTCTCTGTCTCTGTCCGTCTGTCTGTCTGTCTGTCTGTCTCTCTCTCTCTCTCTCTCTCACACACACACACAGAATAATAAAATAACAGAGTTGGAAGGGACCTTGGAGGTCATGTAGTCCAACCCCTGCCCAAGCAGGAGACCTTACACCATTTCTGACAGAGGGCAGCCCAGTCTCTTCTTGAAAGCTTCTAGGGATGAAGCTCCTACAACTTCTGAAGGCAAGTTCTGTTCCATGGTCAGAAAATTCCTCCTTATTTCCAGGTTGAATCTCTCCTTGATCAGTTCCTTGTCTGGCCTTCGGGTGCCTTGGAGAATAGCTTGACCCCTTCCTCCTTTCTTGGGAAGCCCCTCAAGTATTGGAAGGCTGCTCTCCTGTCTCCCCTGGTCCTTCTCTTCACTAGACACCCCCAGAGTTCCTGCAACCGTTCTTCATAGGTTTTAGCCTCTAGCCCCCTAATATTCTTGGTTGCTCTTCTCTGTACTCTTTCCAGAGTACAGAAATGTACAAACACAGAGAGCCGGCTTAAAAGAAAATAATCAAGATGGACACAGTGGCAAGATCTGATTGATATGCCTTGGGAACATTGATGCCATCATCTTGACCATCCCTTGCAGACACGGGGCATGAAGTGACCAGCAGCTGAGGGGCATGGCGATGCCATCCTCAGGTATCAAAGGGCAGATCCAGGCAGATCATATAGTGGATAGGATCAGCAACCCCATCACTGGAAAAATAGAGTTCAGAAAACTGGGGGAACAGAATAGCTGATGTCCCCAAAGTGCTTTTTTTTCAAGAGACAACTGGATTTTCCTGGTTTCTGTTTGAAGGCGTTTCGCTCCTCACTCAAGAAGCTTCTTCAGTTCTGACAGGATCGTGGGGAATGAACCTGTCAGAGCTGAAGTTTCTTGGATGAGAAGTGGTTTATTCTATGATTATTTTTTTAAGAATCATTGTTAAATTAAGTGGAATATATGTAAAGATGGGACTATTGTAAGAATGTCAAGTACATCAAATGAAATTGAAAATATAGTTAAAATGAACTGTTAGAATTGTAATAAAAAGACAAATATCAGTTTCTACAATTCGCTGAAAAGATTAAAGTATTAGAAAAAATAAATGTTTCAGAATAAAGAAAAAAACACCATGTGGAATCTAACTTAAAATGTACATGTGATATGTAGTACTTAGGTCAGGGGTCTCCAACCTTGGCTCCTGGAAGCCTGGCGGACTTCAACTCCCAGAATTCCACAGCCAGCTTTGCTGGCTGTGGAACTCTGGAAGTTGAAGTCCGCCAGGCTTCCAGGAGCCAAGGTTGGAGACCCCTGACTTAGGTGATAACTAAAATGGTAAACTTTTAATATGAGTTAATGGGGGGAGTAAACTGAATGATGTAAAAACATAAGAATATTTGTGAAAATTTATACAAAATGGGAAATGTAATGATATGATCAGAAACTGAATATGTAAGATAGATATGTAATTATGATCATGTTTGGTATGGAAATGTAAAAACCTGGAATCACACTGTTCGCCAAAAGAGATGTTTGTAAAAGATAAACATTAAAAAAAAAAACTTTTTGGAAAAAAAAGAAAGAACTGAAGAAGTTTCTTGGATGAGAAGCGAAATGTCTTCAGAGAAAAACCAGGAAAGTCTACTGGCGTCTTGAGAGAAAAAAAAGTACCTTTGGGACAGCCGTGACAGAGGATCCCCGTAGACAAAACAGCTAATGGCGACTTGAAGCCCCCTCCTCTCTCCTGGCCTGGGTGAGGCAGAAGCGACGTTTTGCAGGAGAAGAACAGCCAGGATGGCATATTGTTCCAGAGTTGGGGATGGGGGTTGGGAGATGGCAAGAACCCACCAATTGTCCCCATTATCTGAGGCTCCCAAATTAGCTATTGTTAAAATAGCTCATCCGCAGGATTTTACAATGGTCATCCTTGCTCGCTTCCTGTCCTTCAACCTTTGCTCTGCACATATTTTCACCCGTCCTTCTAAAGCGCCAGAGCCTCCATCCCCTCCCCTCCCCTTCCTCCTCCCCCCTCTTCCCTACTGACCTAAGTGGGGCTGGAATTGGGGAAGAAAACCTCTGAGATCAGCCAGTGTCGAAAAAAGGGGGGCTTTGTATGAGTCCTGTCTGCTGGGAGTTTTGGTGTTTTGGGCTAAATGCATTTTTATCCATTGCACTTTAAGCTGCTCAGAGTCATGTAAATGATATGGGCGGTCATGTAAAAAGGAATGGAGAGAAGGAGGAATAGCTGGCAGGCAGGCAGGCAGGCAGGCAGGCAAGCAGCAAGAAGAAAGAAGAAAGAAAGAAAGAAAGAAAGAAAGAAAGAAAGAAAGAAAGAAAGAAAGAAAGAAAGAAAGAAAGAAAGAAAGAAAGACAGACCAGGCTTTTGCACTGAGAAGGAAGGAAGGAAGGAAGGAAGGAAAGAAGGAAGGAAGGAAGGAAGAAAGAAAGAAAGAAAGAAAGAAAGAAAGAAAAGAAAGAAAGAAAAGAAAGAAAGAAAGAAAGAAAGAAAGAAAGAAAGAAAGAAAGAAAGACCAGGCTTTTGCACTGAGAAGGAAGGAAGGAAGGAAGGAAGGAAGGAAGGAAGGAAGGAAGGAAGGAAGGAAGGAAGGAAGGAAAGACAGACAGACCAGGCTTTTGCACTGAGCAGGAAGGAAGGAAGGAAGGAAGGAAGAAAGGAAAGAAAGAAAGAAAGAAAGAAAGAAAGAAAGAAAGAAAGAAAGAAAGAAAGAAAGAAAAAAAGACCAGGCTTTTGCACTGAGAAGGAAGGAAGGAAGGAAGGAAGGAAGGAAGGAAGGAAGGAAGGAAAGAAAGAAAGAAAGAAAGAAGAAAGAAAGAAAGAAAGAAAGAAAGAAAGAAAGAAAGAAAGAAAGACCAGGCTTTTGCACTGAGAAGGAAGAAGGAAGGAAGGAAGGAAGAAAGAAAGAAAGAAAGACCAGGCTTTTGCACTGAGAAGGAAGGAAGGAAGGAAGGAAGGAAGGAAGGAAGAAGAAAGAAAGAAGAAAGAAAGAAAGAAAGAAAGAAAGAAAGAAAGAAAGAAAGAAAGACCAGGCTTTTGCACTGAGAAGGAAGGAAGGAAGGAAGAAAGGAAAGAAAGAAAAACAGACAGACCAGGCTTTTGCACTGAGCAAGAAGGAAGGAAGGAAGGAAGGAAGGAAGAAAGAAAGAAAGAAAGAAAGAAAGACCAGGCTTTTGCACTGAGAAGGAAGGAAGGAAGGAAGGAAAGAAAGAAAGAAAGAAAGACCAGGCTTTTGCACTGAGAAGGAAGGAAGGAAGGAAGAAAGGAAAGAAAGGAAAGAAAGAAAGAAAGAAAGAAAGAAAGAAAGAAAGAAAGAAAGAAAGAAAGAAAGAAAGAAAGAAAAGAGGAAGGGCTCAACTAACTAGATGCTTCTGGGTTAAAGCAATGGCCTAATTCCCACAACATACAATGAAAAAGGCTGGATTTCCACCACAAAGAAACCAAGGGCCACCCAACCCCATCTCAGCTTAGCTGAGTGTATTGCGTGAATTCTTCTTCCTTTGCTTCTTCTTCTGTCTTAATTCATGCTGATCATCTGTTTTGGGATCATTTATAGCATGTGCTGCGAATGCCAACACAAAGTGACACACTTCCTGGGGAGCCTTTGCAGGCTGCTGTTCTGGGCACTGATGTGACCCCAAGGAGGAGAAAGGAGGAGAATCCCGAGGCTGGAAAAATCAGTTGCCCCGAGAAATATAAAAAAACCAGGCACGTGTGAGAGGCATAGTTTACTTGGAGTTCAGAGAAAGCAAAACCGAACTCAGGGCTCTGCTCTGGGCTGTTTTCAGCCACTTCTCCAAAAGACAGGAAAACGGAAATGCCATTCTTGAAAAAAAACCAAAAAACCATATTAAAACAGTGTGAGGATCCGGCAGCCAGGATGGCTCAGATTCAATGCAGGGAGGGAGAGCCAGAAAAAGATAAGAGGCAACACTTACGTCCCCTTTGCCCCCCCAAGATTTTGACTGAACATGGCCAGTCAAACACAGCTCTGCCTTCCCTTTGAGGAGAAGAGAAACTAGGATGATTAAAGAGTAAAGAGTAAAGATTTTGGAGACGAAAAAGTATGAAGAACGGTTGCAGGAACTGGGTGTGGCTGGTCTAGGGCAACTTTAAGCCTTGTGGACTTCAACTCCCAGCTTTGCTAGCTGAGGAATTCTGAGAGTTGAAGTCCACAAGTCTTAAAGTGGCCAAGGTTGGAGAGCCCTGCTCTAGAGTAAAGAAGGACTAGGGGTGACATGATAGCAGTCTTCCAGTAGGGCTGGAAGCATTAGCTGTTTTCCCAAGCTGCTAGTCCTGCTGGTTTTTCTAAGCAAAACTAGATAAGCCCTTCTGCGCTGTCCAGACAGTATATAGTTAATTGGGAATTGGGAGCTGTCCCCCTTAAGGGAATGCCTCATGGGAAAAGTAGTTCATATCATGTGGTCACATCTGTAATCCTGATTGGTCACTGAATTGACCCTTGGTTGGGTTGGGGGGGGGTTCCATTATTCTTGCTTGGACCCCAGCAGCATCGTGCTGCTTTGCTTCATCATTATGGGATGAAGATAACTGTATTTTCACACTATGAAGTCAATGATGCAAAGATTTGGACACTAGATGAATCTCGACATAACTGTGAGTTATACCTCGAGCATGCCTGGTGATCCAATAAATAAACTTTGTATGGAAAACTTTGTAGAGATTTAACTGCTTATTTTAGGCATCCCTTGGAAGATAAATATTGCCTAAGACAAGGCACCTTCTATCATCTTCTATCGTCTCACACCAAGTGGCCTATAGTAGGTCTAGGCCAGGGGACTTCAACCTTGGCAACTTTAAGGCTGGAGGACTTCAACGCCCAGAATCCAGCTGGGGGTTGAATTTGGTACTGAAAAAACGGACTTATGACCTGTTGCGGCCAGTGGGCCCCTCCAGCAGCTGAATCCGAGGAGGAGGAGGAGGTGTGGGAGCCAGGGTCAGCATCAAGGCAACCTGAGAGCTCTGAGGGAGAAAAGGGAATGGAGATGATGGAGAGACGGAGAGAGAGAGGCAGAGAGAGAGAGAGAGAGAGAGATGGAGAGAGAGAGGCAGAGAGAGAGAGAGAGAGATGGAGAGAGAGAGAGGCAGAGAGAGAGAGAGAGAACTGTCCATCAGCCCTCAGGTGGAGAGTCAACAGCCTCCAGGTCTGGAGGTGCCTGATGAAGAAGAGGAGGAACAGCTGGCTCCAGTGCCTGATGCCTGGGTGCACAGAAGGCAGAGGAGAGGAGAGCATTCTGGCAGTTGAAATTCTCCAGCCTTAGAGTTGCCAAGGTGGGAGACCCCTGGTCTAGGCCAGATTCTCACTTAGCAACAGGGGTTCCAATGCTGCAGAATCAGCTGGGTTCACCCAATGTTTGCACCCAGGCTCAAAGGCGCCTGGCAGTTGGAGGCCTCTGGGTGTTGCGAGGCCATCACAATAAGAGAGAAATTCACCTTCTGTTATGAACTAAGTCGACGCATCAGTAACCACCCTAACAGCTTTACTTTTACAGCACAGCAGGCTCGTAATCCTGCACTTCTCATTGGCCTGCGAATAGCGAGTCGTGATTGGTTGTTTCTGGCCAGTCCGATTGGCTGTTAGCGGGTCTCTCTGATTGGACGCTTGTTAGAGCGGTAAACTCAAATCATTGGTTGTTTTGACAGCAGCCAGCTCTATAAAAGAGCTGCTGCTGCCCAAGTATTTGCTCTGTTCTAAAGTCACGAAAAAAGAGTTGAAGTCATGGTTCGATGTCTCGTCTCCGTTCCTTGCGCCCATGCTCAGGACTTAACACCTTCAACTTTTGAATGCCGTGGTGACAGAGGTGGGATTCTATCAGTTCGGCCCATTTCAGCCAAACCGGTAGCTCTGAAGATCATCAGCTGCTAGGCTCATTCACCTCGGCTCCATTGCTGACTGTTATTTCCTGCTTTTGATGCCCAGTTGCATCACGTGGCACAGTGGGTTGCTGTGCATCAGCTGTTGAAGACACAGGAAGAGTGCAAGAGGGCAGGAGAAGGTCGGTAGGAAAGCCTCTGCTTGCACGCAAAGCACATGTGGGCAGGGTTGGGATTCTACAGGTTCGCACCTATTCGCTAGAACCGGTTGTTAACATTCTAAGCAGTTTGGAGAACCGAATTAGTTAGAAGAAATTACAGGGCTAATCCTGTAAGGAAGGCAGGAAGGAAACATTCTGGTGTTGCTTACGGAAACTGCCTCTCCGTTAACCCTTATTATGTTCTTGGCAGGACTAGAGTTCCTGTCTCAGGAACTTCTCTGGAGTTTTTTTCCCTCCTTTGCTGGTACTTTACTTGTGTCGAGTGACCATTCAAAGTTACAATGGCACTGAAAAAAGTGACTTATGACCATTTTTCACACTTACGACTGTTGCAGCATCCCCACAGTCATGAGAGGCCAGGCGAGGAGATGCGTGCCTCCATGTGAGTGATGTTGAGCTGGCCACGCCCAGCCAGTCACATGACCACCATGCCACGCCCACCAACTAAGCCATGCCCACAGAACCAGTTGTTAAAAAACATTGAATCCCACCCCTGCATGTGTCCGTACCAAGCACTCCCACCAAGCCATGCCCATCAAACTGGTGTTAACACAGTTTTTATCCCGTCACTGCATTGTGGTGAGCCAGGTTTTGAGTGAAAGCCTGTGGTGCGAATCCAGACCGTTGTGTGTGAATGGGAAGAGCGGGAGGGGAGAAATAGAAACGTGGTCGCAGCCACCCTGACGGCGGAAATGCAACCAGCGTGGGATGTACAACATCACATCTGGCTTTCTTGCAGACCAAACCTTTCTCTCTCTCTCTCTCTCTGCTCCCAACTGGCAGATTAATTGATACCAGCCTGCAGCCCCCCCCCAGCCTCTGGGGTCCCCATCTCCATCCCCCCAAGCAAAGGATGAGCTGGATATTGGCTTGATTCTTGGCTGCACGCTATGGCAAACTCCAGCAAATGCTCCCCTCTCCTCCTTTCCGTTTCAAGCGCAGCCACAAATCTTTTTTCAATTAAGGAGCTGGAGCAAGAAGGTTCCCACAGTGCCTTTGTGGGGCCGAGGCAGCCCGGCCACCGCCTGGGATTTCTCTGGCTTGAGCAGATGGCTGATGGAGGTGGGGGGGAGGAGGAGGCTCCAGCAGGGGTGACCATACCCAGGGTTGCTTTCACCAGAAGCCCAGAACGGGATGGACTCTCCCGGAGAAAGGGAAGCCCCAGAGGAAGACGGGGGAGCCGGGAAAGCCGCGACTCG
This sequence comes from Hydrophis major, assembly GCA_033807585.1. Classification (NCBI taxonomy): domain Eukaryota; kingdom Metazoa; phylum Chordata; class Lepidosauria; order Squamata; family Elapidae; genus Hydrophis; species Hydrophis major. Next base: position 9,208,337 of record CM066341.1, read on the forward strand.
TCCCACCCACAATTCAGAGCAGCAGAATTGTTCCACAGCTGAATAGAATAGAGTAGAATCTGGAAGGTACCTTGGAGGTCTTCTAGTCCAGCCCCCTGCTCAAGAATGGAATGGAATAGAAATATAATAGAATAGAATAGAAATGTTGGAATGAAATAGAACAGAATAGAATAGAATAGAATAGAAATATTGGAATGAAATAGAACAGAATTAGAATAGAATAGAATAGAGTAGAGAGGAGTAGAGTAGAGTAGAGTAGAGTAGAATGGAATAGAAATAGAAATAGAATAGAATAGAATAGAATAGAATAGAATAGAATAGAGTAGAGTGGAGTAGAGTAGAGTAGAGTAGAGTAGAGTAGAGTAGAGTAGAGTAGAATGGAATAGAAATAGAATAGAATAGAATAGAATAGAATAGAATAGAATAGAATAGAATAGAATAGAATAGAATAGAAATATTGGAATGAAATAGAATAGAATAGAAATATTGGAATGAAATAGAACAGAACAGAATGGAACGGAATGGAGCGGAATGAAATAGAAATAGAAATAGAATAGAATAGAAATATTGGAATGAAATAGAACAAAATAGAATAGAATAGAATAGAATAGAATAGAATAGAATAGAATAGAATAGAAATATTGGAATGAAATAGAACAGAATTAGAATAGAGTAGAGTAGAGTAGAGTAGAGTAGAGTAGAGTAGAATGGAATAGAATAGAATAGAAATAGAATAGAATAGAATAGAATAGAATAGAATAGAATAGAATAGAATAGAAATATTGGAATGAAATAGAACAGAATTAGAATAGAATAGAATAGAATAGAATAGAGTAGAGTAGAGTAGAGTGGAGTGGAATGGAATGGAATAGAATAGAATAGAATAGAATAGAATAGAATAGAATAGAATAGAATAGAATAGAAATATTGGAATGAAATAGAATAGAATAGAAATAGTGGAATGAAATAGAACAGAACAGAACAGAATAGAATAGAGGAAGGGAAGGGAAAGAATAGAGTAGAATAGAATAGAATAGAGTAGAATAGAGTAGAATAGAGTAGAATAGAATAGGAGCTGGAAGGGACCCTGGAGGTCTTCTAGTCCAGCCCCCTGCTCAAGCATGAGAATCTATACCATCTCAGTCAAGTGGCTTTCCAATCTATCCTTAAAAACCTCCAGTATTGGAGTGCCAATAAGGTTTCTGGAGGCAAGCTGTTCCATTAACTTAATCTAATACCAAACGGATTCTCTTGAAAGAATCTATCCCAGCCTCCAGGTTGGGACTGTCCTCCAAAAAAGGTTTGGCAAGTTGGATTTAGAAATCTGAATTTCAATGTTCTGGGATTGTAAGCGTTGATATATTTATTCGATTAAATTTATTCAATTAAATTGATGTGCCGCCCATCCCTCTATCTAAAACAACGCTGTGGTTTGTGTTGAAATAACACAGGTTATGGTTGAGATGTTGGCAGTTCACAAGGGCTGGGTGAAGAATTCCAAAGTGATTTGATTGAAGCTCCAAAGATTCATTTCTGGCGGAGTTTGGGGGAGAGAAAGAAAGACTTTTGCTGCTTTCTTTGCATGCAGCCAAAAGAAGAAGAAAAAAGAAGCGGAAAGAAGCAGCCCAGTGGCCAGGCCAGGTGTGGGGGGCAAGTGGGGCAAGTTCCCCCCTCCGTCCTTTCCCCCCTCCCCTTACTACCTCGTGTTGTTCGCAATGCAAGCGACGCAAGCCTTGTGTTCCTGCGCAGCCTGGATCAATTGCTTTGGGGCTGACATTTCTCTGTGGACCACCAACATTTTCTTGCGGACCACCAGTAGTCCCCTGGCCGCCGGTTGGCGACCACTGGACTAGATGACCTACAAGGTCCTTTCCAATTCAGTTATTCTGATATCCCTAATGAATTTAAATTGCGGATTCTGTATTATTTGCAGAAGCTATAGGATACATTTTAGCTTGGAAGTTTCCTAGAAAATAATAACAACAGGTCTTTAATTTAGAAATGCCAGCCTTCAAACAACAGAAAAGCTATCCATTTAATTAATATATATATGTTAATTTGTTTTAATCTTCCACCCAGCTTATGCAAATGTTCAATTGTGCCTCTTTAAGAGTTCCACGTTTTTACACATGTTGGTGGTTTTTAAACTGCGGGAAGATCTTGCCTTGAAATGAAATTCCTTCTAGCCACTAGGTATTTCTGATAAAGCAACAGATGTGGTGGTGTCTCCCTTTTATCTAAAAAAGGTACATTCCCTTGGGATATCAATAGAGAGAGAGAGAGAGAGTGAGAGACCCTTAAGCTAAGAATTTCTCCTTCCACACCGGCTCTGCGTGTGAGCGCAATTGCACACAAGTGTCTCCTTGGAAGTTGATTGAAGTTACAATGGCTGCTATTTTTACTTTCTTTCCAGACATTGCTGGGCACAAGTGTTGCCTCCTTTGTCCTTCACAGGGTGGATGGGTGGGGGAACAGCTGGTGCCCTCCAATGGGGAGGGGGACAATGTCTCTACTCCTTTCAGGTACTCAGTTGAAATGGGCTGCAGGGAAAGGCAGCCAACAAGATGGGGAAGCCCAACTGGGGAGCAGCGTTTACTCTCAAGCAGGCAGGCAAATCTGTGGTTCTGGTCTTCCCTGCCAAATCTCCCAGTACGGTGCAATTTGCAATAAGAGAGAGAAAGAGAGAGAATGCAAACAGATTAACAGTTGGAAGGGACCTTGTAGGTCATCTAGTCCAACCCCCGCCCTAGATCACTTCTGACAGGTGGCAGTCCAGTCTCTTCTTGAAAGCTTCCAGGGATGAAGCTCCTGCCTGACCCAGGAGGGATACGGAGGGCATCTGTGGAAGCCATGTTGAAAGAACATGATTGGAAATAGCCAAACACTCACCTGGCATGATTCCAGCGCTCTTGGGAGAGATTTGGCAACCTCACGGACCCCACACCCAGGGTGTGTTGAGCCTACAGAAGTGACGATTGTGGAAGGAAGGCATGAAAAGAGACTTCGGCAAGGGTCGGATTCTACCGGTTCTGTCTGGCTCTATAAAACCGGTTGCTCTGAAGAGCAGCAGACACAGAACCGGTTCTATGTCTGCTGCTGTTTTGGCCCACCTGCCCGCTCAGGTTCTGACCTGTCCTTTATTTCCTGCTTTTTCACCCTCAGTTGCTTTGCGTGGCACAGCTGTGGTTGAAAAAGCAGGAAAAAAGAGGCTTTTTAAAATGCCGTGCACCTGTGTGTAACACTGCTCAGTTGTCCAGGTAGCTCAGCAGTTTGTTAACACGTAGCCACGTAGTTACACCGATTGGATCCTACCCCTGGACTTCAGGTATCTGAAGTGCTGTTATACAGGGGGTTGGATTAGAAGACCTTCAAGATCCCTTCCAATTCTGTTACTCTATTCTATTCTATGGATTAGATTCCCTCTTCTTGCCCGAGAAGGCAAGATGAGAAGTACTGAGCTACAAATATTCTCCTTTATTTGTGCTTCTCTGTTGTGAGCGCACAGAGTTGTGAGACCCGGGCCATCCCAGGAAACAAAGCAAGGCCCTGAAATTCCCTGAAGGAGCTGGTTGTGTTTGGTTAACCTGGGTTTGACATTTAGCCTCCTGGCCACCACCATCTGCTCCCTCAAACCATCCCCAAAACACCTTTCCCCTTCATTACAGACTGCTGGAAAAACTCATTATTGGCTTCCCTACAAAGTCCCCCCTCCTCAAGCAGAATTCCCAGCAGGATGGTCTTTCTTTTTTGCCTATCCTGAGCTTTTTTTTTCCTTTGGGAAGAAAGCCAACCATGGCTGCAATGCCAGTGACTATCTGATGGCTTTCCTGGGCCGGGCTGGCCGAATCTTTAAAGCAGGACCCCCTCCCTGATTTCAAAGAGATGGAGAAGCCTTCTGCCCAGAGCTTGTTTTCTCCTGGCCGAGAGAGAAACAGGGCTGGAGATCTTCTTATCTTCTCGAAGAGGGGGCTGGCTGGAGCCATCAAGATCTGCTGAAAAGCATCATTTCCGTTCCCAAGCACCTTAGGAAATGCAACAGAGAAAGAGAGAGAGAGAGAGAGTGAGAGAGTGCAGAACTTTGGAAATCTGCAACTGCGCAGCTGAATCAACACTTCCACCCGTCATTTGGGCTGCTCTCCTTTAGCAGGGCTGACCTGGAAGCCAAGCTGGACCTGGTGGAACACCAGAAAGCAGGCGGGACCTCAGGGTGCTTGGGAGTGATTCACACACACCCAAATCCTCCAGGCTCACTTCCAAGGGCTCCCTTTCCAGTTCCTTCATCCTCCTATTTCGGGGTTGGCTTCAAAAATTTTAACAATGGGGAAATGCTCCCAGGAAAATGGATCGTACTTATCAGGTACGGTGAACTTGTAGGAAAGGCCAAAATTTCTGGCATAAAATTCAGAGCGATTTAGAGGAAATATGTCAAACCAAAATTGAATATAAACTGGAGTTCTTCTTATCGGGAATTAATATAGAGACATATAATAAAGATATGATGTGCCTAATAATACATGTGATTACAGCTCTGCAAGACTAGCCTATGCTCAAAAATGGAAACTTAAGGAAATTCCAGATGAAATAGAGACAATTAAAAATATAGTGTATTCAAATATAGACTTCTAAGACTACATTCCTATTGGTTAGTTAATGCAACGTAACGATTGGTTAATAACGACAGTTTTGGATTGGCCGCCTAAGCGGCGGGAAGTTTAAATAAATGCCATTGGTTGCGAGCCGCGAGCTGCCGCGGCTCGACTTCAGTTGAAATTACTGGTTGCTAATAAAGAGCTGAATTCAACTCCGATCTTCGAGTCCGCTTTTGTCCTGGCGATAGAACAAAAAAGATATGGACCTGCGCAGAAATGGATAAATTAATGCGGGAATTTTTTAAAAAAATAGAGATGAATCTGAATATTATAAAGTATGGGAAAAATTTTAACTGGTTGGGAAAAAGGAAGGACTCAAAATGTAAATAAAAATAAGAGAAGGATGTTAAAATGATAGATTAGGATTCATTAAAAATAGTTGATATTGATGTATATATTATGTATATCCTATGTAAATCTGTATTATTTACCATATGAAATAGCTATGTCAGACAATTAGGCGTGTCAGGATGATGACACCACGTTCACTGTTTTTAAATGTTTCTTTTTTGTTCATTAAAAATGCATTTTAAAAAATGGTTTTTAGCAACAGGTTCTCTGCCCGATTTCTGGGTGGGCGTGGCCTAGTCAGCCTCCTGCACCACGGCGGTGGGGGCCATTTTTGCCCACCCCGGGCTCTGGAGGCTCCCTGGAAGCCAGAAATGGGCCCATTTTTAGCCACCCCAAACTTCCAGGGGGCCCGTTTTTCACCCTCCCTGAGCCTCGGTGTGCACTCTGCACTTACCTGCATCCAAAACAGGCCAGGTGGGGACTCCTGAGAGGGGAGGGGAGGGCAGGGCCAGCCAGGAGTGGGAGATGCTCCGAACTGCACAGAAACTTAGCTAGAGGATCTCCCGAACCCCCGCAAAGCCCCGGAAGCCCAGCCCTGCTCAAATCCTCTCCCAACCATCTCCGAATCCTTCTCCAAAGTGGGCCTCAGTTCTGACCCGTGCAGAATAAAAAGGTGTTTTGAGTTTCTGCCGTGAGTTTCAGATTTAGTTTTTTAAAATGTGCATGGCTTTCTATGCACCATCTCTTCCTCCTTGGCGTTTGTAGCTGGTAACTAGATACCAAAGGTGCTTTTTTTTTTTTGAAGATGTTGCACTTCTCATCCAAGAAGCTTCTTCAGCTCTGACTGGATGGTGGGAAGGGAAGGATTTATACTCCTTGTAGATTGCCAGTCATTTGCAACCTTTGAGGGGGTCATTGAGGCCACTTGGAGGTTTATCTGTGTCCTCAGGGACACCTGAGTGGTACAAACAGTTCCTCTAGTCTGCCATTTTTCCTCTGGAAATCCATTCCTCCTCTCACACCATTCCAAGGGGGTTCGTCCCAAATTGTACAGCTAGAAGTCTCTACAGGATAATGGGGAAATGGAAGAATTTATATTCCTTGCAGACAGCTGGTCATTTGCATCCTTTTAGAAGGTCATTGAGGCCACTTGGAGGTTTATCTGCATCCTCAGGGTCACCTGACTGGTGCAAATGTTTCCTGTAGTCTGCAATTCCCTGCCCCCCCCTTGGAAATCCATTCCACCTCCCACATCATTCCAAGGGTGTTCATCCCAAATTGTATAGCTAACAGTCTGTAGATTCTCCGTCCTCCAGGTCATGGTGATCCCAATGGTGCTTTTTCTTATTTTGTCTTTTGAAGATGTTTCACTTCTCATCCAAGAAGCTTCTTCAGCTCTGACTGGGTTTATACTCCTTGCAGCCAACTGGTCATTTGCCTCCTTTGAGTGGGTCATTAAAGCACTGGGACAACCATGGCCTGGATGACGGAGAATCTCTACAGGCTTCTAGCTATACAATTTGGGAGGAACCCCCTTGGAATGGGGTGGGAGGAGGAATGGATTTCCAGAGGAAACAAAAATTGCAGACCCCAGGAAGCATTGGCACCACTCAGGTGACCCTGAGGACACAGATAAACCTCCAGGTGGCCTCAACGACCCTCTCAAAGGATGCAAATGACCAGCCTCTCTGCAATGGATGGAAACTAACCAAAGAGAGAAGAGACCTGGAATTTAAGGAGAAACTTCCTAACAGAGAGGACAATTATTTTCCATCGGTTGTTTCTTGTCCTGCCTTCTGGTGCTTTGGTAAATATGGAGACCCCTCTTCTTTGTGGCAGCCCCTTAAATATTGGAATCCTGCCATCATTTCCTGGCCTTATCAAAGGCCAAATGGGGGTCTCTCCTCAGCTTGAACAGGGGTGTCCTTGGCCTGTTGTCTCAGGGGGAAGGGTCACCATTTGAATTTTATCATTCATCATTTTTAACTTTTTACCCTGAACGTTGCCCTGTGTGGCTTTCAGGATTGTGTGCTGAGCCAAGCCTTTTGATCCTGGTGGCCAGTCAAATTCACAAATAAATCTTGAATGGAGAACCGGAGACATGGAAACTCTGGGGAGGGTGGCTGCCTGAAGGTCAAGGAAGGTCAGGAGGGATCAAGATGCCACAGCGGGCTGTGAGTTGGGGTCTCCCAGCCACAACGCCTTGATCAGATCTCTTCCGGCTGCCTTTGCCATCTGTCTGACTGCTGCTAAAGTTGCCTCCCTCCCTCCCTCCCTCCCTCCCTTCCTTTCCTCCTTTCTCTTTCTTTCTTTCTTTCTTTCTTTCTTTCTTTCTTTCTTTCTTTCTTTCTTTCTTTCTTTCTTTCTTTCTTTCCCTCTCTCCTTTCTCTCTCTCTCCCTCTCCTTTCTCTTTCTCTCTGTGTCTTTCTTCCCCTCTCCCTCCTTTCTTTCTCTCTCTTTCTTTCTCCCCCTCCTTTCTCTCTTTCTTTCTCTTTCTTTCCCCCTCCTATCTCCCTCTCTCGCTTTCTTTCTTTTTTCCCTCTCTCCCTTTTCTCTCTCTTTCTTTCCCTCTCTTTCTCCTTTCTCTCCCTCCTTTCCCTCTGTTTTTTCCCTCTCTCTCTTCTTTCTTTCTTTCTCTTTCTTTCTCTCTCTTTCTCTCTCTCATTCTTTCTTTTCTTTCCCTTTCTCCTTTCTCTCTCTCTCTCTTTCTTTCCCTCTCTTTCTCCTTTCTCTCTCTCCTTTCTCTCTCTTTCTTTCCCTCTCTCTCACCTTTCTCTCTTTCTTTTTTCTTTCCCTCTCTCTCTTTCTTTCTCTCTCTTTCTTTTTCTTTCTTTCTTTCCCTCTCTCTTTCCTTTCTATTCTCCCCCTCCTTTCTCTCTCTCTCTCTCTGTCTCTCTTTCTCTCTCTGTCTCTTTCTTTCTTTCTTTTTTTTGAATTGGAGAGAGATTGCAAGATTCTTTCAACCAGATTGAATTCCTACAGTTGTCCTCCCTTGGCTGTGGTCCATCTCGGGACAAGTGAGGAGGGACATTGCAGGCATACTTAGTCCCTCATACACATGCCGAGAAACGCAGACACACAACCCAGCTGGCACAAGGCCGGGGGGGTGGGCTATGGGAGGGTCAGACACCTGGCCAAAGGCTGGGATGATCCAGGCGAGATTCCCTTCCATTCACATTCTGTTTTTCAGGGTGGGGGGCAGGGGGTGTTTCCACATCCATGTCAGGAGAAGAAAGGTATAAATGAAAGAAGTAAAATCTCAGCCGGGCCAAATACAAGCAAGTAATTTGAGGCATTGAACGCCAGCTGTGCTGGGCTGTGCAGACCACAAAAATCCACCCCTCCACCCTAATCCTAGTATGACCACACCTGGAGTACTGGAACCAATTTTGGTCACCATGTTACAGAAAAGATGTTGAGACCTTGGAAAAAGTTCAGAGAAGAGCAGCTAAGAGGATCAAAGGCCTGGAGACTAAAACATAGGAAGAACGGCTGCAGGAGTTGGATTTGGCCAGTGTAGAGAAAAGAAGGACCAGGGATTTGAGGGGCTGCCACAGAGAGGAGGGGGTCACTTGTCTAAGTGGTCCTGCTTGAGCAGGGGGCTGGACTAGAAGACCTCCAAGGTCCCTTCCAAATTCTATTCTACTCTACTCTACTCCACTCCACTCCACTCCACTTCTATTCTATTCTATTCTATTCTATTCTATTCTATTCTATTCTATTCTATTCTATTCTATTCTATTCTAAATTCTAATTCTCTTCTCTTCTCTTCTCTTCTCTTCTCTTCTCTTCTCTTCTCTTCTCTTCTCTTCCATTCCATTCCATTCCATTCTTGAGCAGGAGGCTGGACTAAAAGACCTCCAAGCTCCCTTCCAGGTTTTATACTACTCTATTCTACTCTATTCTTCTCTATTCTTCTCTATTCTACTCTACTCTACTCTACTCTACTCTACTCTACTCTACTCTACTCTACTCTACTCTACTCTGTTCTGTTCTGTTCTGTTCTGTTCTGTTCTGTTCTATTCTATTCTATTCTATTCTACTCCTATATTATCTTTCATTCCTATTCCTATTCCTATTCCTATTCCTATTCCTATTCCTATTCTATTCTATTCTATTCTATTCTACTCTACTCTACTCTACTCTACTCTACTCTACTCTACTCTACTCTATTCTTGTTCCATTCAATCGCACTCCACTCCACTCCTATTCTACCCCTATTCCATTCTACTCTAAATTTCTCTGCCCTGTGTAGAAGAAGACCAGAGTCCTGGACTTTGAACTTAACCCCTGTGACAAATGTCCCACGCTAGACATGAACAGGTGGAATGAATTGTTCAAAGAGAGAAAAAAGCAAGCCGTCTCCCTGGCCTCCTTTTCACCACCTGATCCAGTCCTTTTGACAAGCAGTTGGCCTGTGCGCGTTTAGGAAAGAATGCCAGCCTGCCAGGAGCCCCGGGGCTTATCTACAATAAATCATGCACAACCAGTCCAATCTCCTTTGTTCATTGGAGCGACCAGCTCCGTTTGCTGCAGGAATGTATTAGTGGTGGCTGGGTTCTCCATGACACAAGGCAGAAGATGGCAAATGGTGCCTGTTGCTAGGAGGTCAGCATGAAATGGAAACAGAGCTGGCTGAAGAAGGCTAGTCTAGGGAAGAGTAGGCGACAGGATAACCATCTTCCAATATTTGAGGGCCTGCCACAGAGAGGAGGAAGGGGTCAAGCTATTTTCCAAAGCACCCTAAGGCCAGACAAGGAAGAATGGATGGAAACTGATTAAGGAGAGATTCAACCTGGAAATAAGGAGGAATTTTCTGACAGTGAGAACCATCAACCCATGGAACAGAAGTTGCCTTCGGAAGTTGTGGGAGCTTCATCCCTGGAAGCTTTCAAGAAGAGGCTGGACTGCCATTGGTCAGAAATGGAGTAGGGTCTCCTGCTTGGGCAGGGGGTTGGACTAGATGACCTACAAGGTCCCTTCCAACTCTGTTAAACTGTTAAAAAGAAACATCCCCACCACAGGGACTTTAGTGAGTCTGCAACACACTCGGAGAGGCACTTCTAAGGCCCTGTGCCATTCAATGTATTTACAGGCAAGTCCTCGACTTACGACTGTAATTGAGCCTGGGATTACAGTCGTAAGTCATGCTGGCTGTTTAACAGGTCATTGTGGGACCAAGCGCATTTGACTTTCTTTGGGTTTTTTTTGCTTGAAATTTTTGCTAAGTGACAATCACTAAGATCGTCAAGCGAACCTATTTTTCCGCAATGGGTGGTTGTTTGTGTCTTTGTTTTGGCTAGAAATCAAAAGTAAACCCTGGTTTCTAGCAAAAAGAAACAACAACCACATTGTAAATTGTGGTCACGTGACTCTGCAAATGGCTGTCAATGGGGGTCAGTTGCTGACAACCTCCAAGTGTGATCACGTGATCACAAGGAAAGGCCTCTGGCTTTCGGAACTTAGAACCCAGGGCATAAGTACCGTTTTTGTGGGTTGCTAACGCTTGTATATGTAGCACTCAACTAATATATCTCTGGAGATTCTCAGTCCTCCAAGTCCTGGTTGTCCCAAAGGAGGGTCGTTGAGGCCAGTTGGAAGTTTATCTACCATGGCTACATGAATCTCTGTAGAGGTTGAGCTATACAATTTGGGATGAACACTCTTCAAATGGTATGGGAGTAGGAATGGATTTCCAGAGGGAAAAATTAAGACTGCAGGAACCATTTGCACCACTCAGGTGACCCTGAGGACACAGAGAAAACCCCAAGCGGCCTCAACGGCTCTCTAAAAAGGATGCAAATGACCAGCTGTCTGCAAGGAGTATAAATCCTTCCATTCCCCACCATCCTGTCAGAGCTGAAGAAGCTTCTTGGATGAGAAGCAAAACATCTTCAAAGGAAAACAAAAATAGAAAGTCTAGTTGCCTTTTAAAAAGCTCCTTTGGGACAACCAGGACCTGGAGGACTGAGAATCTCCAGAGACATATTAGTTGAGTGCTACATATACAAGTGTTAGAAATTATAGTTACCAAATCTACAGGCCTTAGGGCAGTGTTACTCAACCTTGGCCGCTTAAAGGTACATAGACTTCCTGCCTGCCTGGGGAATTCTGGGAGTTGAAATCCACACATTGTCAAGCTGCCAAGGTTCACATGACATGACAAGGTGACATGACAGCAGTCTTCCAGTATTTGACGGGCTGCCACAAAGAGGAGAGATGTCAACTTATTCTCCAAAGCATCAGAAGGCAGGTAGAGAAACAATGGATGGAAACTAACCAAGGAGAGAAGCAACCTGGAATTGAGGAGGAATTTCCTGACAAGGAGAACAATTAACCAGTGGAACGGCTGGCCTCCAGATGTTGTGGGCGCTTCATCACTAGAGGCTTTTAAGAAGAGACTGGACAGTCACTTGTCTGAATGGTTCTTGCTCGGACTAGAACATGGTCGCCAACCTTTTGGACCTCAGGGACCACCAAACTCATAATTTTAAATCCCGTGCATCAGAGACCCCCCCCAAAAAAATCCCCAAAACAGTCTGCAGGAAAGTTTCCCATCCTATTTTCTTACCGATCGATCTTTCTTTATTTGGGATCGCAGGATACCATCTCCAGCTCTGTTCTCAGGGGGAGAGAGAGAGACTTTTGGCTTCATGCAAGGAAAGCAGCAGGAGCCGCAGAAGTCTTTCTTTCTCTCCTCCAAACTCCGCCAGAAATGAGTCTTTGCTGGCACAGCCTCTTGGAGCAGGAGGCCTTGCAGGGTCCCCAAGGCTCATTTCTGGCGGAGTTTGGGGCAGAGAAAGAAAGACTTTGGCTGCTTTCCTTCCATGAAGCCAAAAGCAGAAGAAAGAAGAAGTGGAAAGAAGCAGCCCAATGGCCAGTCCAGGTGCATGGGGTGAGTGGGGCATGTTCCCCCCTTCCCCCCTCCCCTCACTACCTCGTGTTGTTCGCAATGCAAGCGACACAAGCCTTGGGTTCCCCCAGCCATATGGGTGGCGCAGCCTTGAGTTCCCCACACAGCCTGGATTAATTGCTTTGGGGGTGACATTTCTCTGTGGACCACCAAAATTTTCTCATGGACCACCAGTGGCCCCCTGCCCACCGGCTGGCGAATACTGGACTAGATGACCTACAAGGTCCCTTCCAATTTTATTCTGACTGAATTGCAGTCGGGGACCTGGCTTTGCACACCCTGGAGAAGGAAGGACTGCAGTTGAGAGGCATAATAACCATCTTGTTCTTCCCTTGCAGGCTTTCCTGGGGAAGAGGAGCTGGAGAGTGCCCAAGACAGAGCAAGGCAGAAGATTGTGCAGGGACGTCAGGAAGAATTTCCAGATGATGAGAGCTGCTAAAAATTGCAGCAAGGGCCTTAGGAGGCATTGAACCCTCCTTTTCTGGAAGTGCTCAAGTGAGAGGCTGCTTTACTGGGGCCAACTGGAAGACCTTCAAGGTCCCTTTTCTCTGTCTGTAAGGGAAAAGCCACTGGCATTGCTGGCACCAGGCAGGGTCTTGCTCTGGCCATGCTGCAAAAGACTTCCTTCTCCTTTGAAGTGTTGCTTTCTTTGAAGTCCTTCCCTCCAATCCCAGCAAGAAGGCTCATGTCTGGAGAGCCAACTGCTGCTCAGATTTATTTGAATTCATGTTCTGGAAACTCAAGAGGCCTGCTCTCCACAAACCCATCCTTCCCATCCCCCCTGGTTCCCACCCACACTGGCTCTGGAGATTCTGGACATCCCCCTATCAGGGCTCTGACAGCCAACAGATTTCCTCCTCCGTTGGGCTATCAGCATTTGGAGCCTTCCTGAAAACAACATGTGGTCACAATGGAGGCTTCTGTCTGGTTGAGGAAGGAATTTCAGGGGCACAGATAGGCCGCATCCTGGAGTGATTCCAGGGCCACAGAAAGGAGGGAGGAGGAAGAGAAGGACCCCAACCTGGCACAGGGGGAGACATCTCTGACCATAGCTCATGGAACAAGCCTCCACTGGCCAGCTTATAGCGGAGTATAAAAGGAACAGCTCAGACATCCAGTCCAGCTTATCCAGGGAGACGGAGGGGAGCAAGTGGTCAGTTTTAAGTTTCTGGGTGTCACCCTAAAAGAGGACCTGACCTGAGTGCTCGCATTGCAGCCCTGATCAAAAGGGCCCAGCAGAGATTAGACTACCTGAGGCTTCTCAGAAAGCAACAACGGAATGGAAAACTGCTGCACCAGAGAGAGTATCTTAACTTACTGCACCTCTGTATGGTTTGACAATTGCACAGGGGCAGATAGGACAGTGCTCCAGAGGGTGAACCTCATTGCCCAGAAGATCATTGGTTGCCTTCTCCCCTCTTTGGAAGAGCTTTAGAGCTCCTGCTGTCTTAAGAAAGTTCAGAACACCCTCAAAGATCCATCTCATCCTGGGCACCCTTTTTTTTTGAACTATTACCACCTGGCAGAAGGTACAGGACAATAAAAACAAGGACAAATAGGCTGAAAAACAGCTTCTATCCCAGGGCAGTGGCTCTTTTGAATGCTACTGTATAGTGCAATATGAATGTAATATCGGGGGTTTTCCATTCAATTGCATAGAATGTGAAGGAGATGTGTTTGTGTTTATTTTCATGGTCATAATGTACACTGAAGAGGGCGTTTAATTTTATTGTACGAGGTGCAGTGACAATAAAGTAAACTAAGTAAGTGACTACATAAGTTCACAAATCATGGTTTTAAGAACCCCACTAGCATCAGGGGAAGCCCAAAGGAAGCACTTCCAGGCTTAGTTGGGCCTGAGCATGGACAGCTCTGTCCATCTAATGAACCTCTCCAGCTTCTTTCCAGAAGGGTTGGGTTCCGCTTATTGGGGCTGGCAGGAATTGAAATTGAAAAGCTGGAATTACAGTCCTGATAGTCATTAAGCAGGTCAACATATGGCTATGCCTGATTTAATGAGCTTTTTCGTGACAGTTGTAAAGCCAACTCTGTGCTTGTCAATTGAACCAATTGTTTGTTATGGGTATTTTATTTTCCTGGAGGACAGAAGTAGCAATAGCACTTAAAAGTTATATATTGCTTTGCAGTGCTTTGCAGCTCTCTCTAAGTGGTTTACAGAGTCAGCCTCTTAGCCCCACAACAATCTGGGCCCTCATTTGACCCACCTTGGAAGGATGGGAGGCTGAGTCAACCTGGAGCTAGCCAGGATCAAACTCCTGAACCGTAAACTGAACCGTAATGCTGCATTCTAACCACTGCGCACCAAACAAGGGAGGGAGGGAGGGAGGGAGGGAGGGAGGGAAGGAAGGAAGGAAGGAAGGAAGGAAGGAAGGAAGGAAGGAAGGAAGGAAGGAAGGAAGGAAGGAAGGAAGGAAGGAAGGAAGGGCAGACAGTGAATAATGGATGGAAACTGAACAACTTGGAAATAAGGAGAAATTTTCTGACAATGAAGAACAAAAAATTAATGGAACAAAAGTTGTGGGAGCTTCATCCCTGGAAGCTTTCAAGAAGAGAATGTCACAAATGGTGTAGGGTCTCTTGCTTGGGTGGGGGGTTGGGCTAGATGACCTACAAGGTTCCTTCCAACTCTGTTAATCTGAAAAAGAAAACAATTTGGAAGGGGCTTGGGGGAAGGGGCATTTCTCAGAGCTGGGAGGTCAATGCTTTGCAGAACTGGCCATTGTACTGAAACAATGAAATGAGTCTCATTGTTTTCAATTAAAACAAAAACAACAACAGCCCTGCTTCCTTCTCACTTGGGGCTCAACGCAGCTTTCAGGCTCAGTCAGCAAAGACATTCTCAGGAGACAAAGCAAAAGGCCGTCTTTTCCAGGCCTTCAGGGATTCTGTCTTTGGCTGTTGTGTGAATCAGCCTATCACAGGAAACCTGAGGGTTGCTTATTTCAGCAGGCCGAGCACTTGGGTTGCCAGGCTGGTTGGGAATGAAGGGAGTTGTAGTCCTCCCACCTGGAGGGGACCAAATCCTTCTAAAACCCCTAAAAGCTCCTCATTTTCTCTCCCTGGAGGCATCTGGACTCATTTCAGGTGGAGGAACCGTAGCCAAGAGAGCTGGGAGAGGATTATTGGGGTCAGGGTGGGGATTGAGTTGTGACCTCTCTCCCATACATGTTCCATTCCTCTCATATGAGGGAGGAATTGGGGGGGTTGAATACAGACCCTATTGCAGGGGTCTCCAAACTTGGCAACTTTAACACTTGTGGACTGTGCTGGCTGAGGAATTCTGGGAGTTGAAGTCCACACGTCTTAAAGTTCCCAAGGTTGGACACCCCTGCTATAAAGCCTTAGAACAGGGGTCCCCAAACTTGGCAACTTTAAGACGTGTGGACTTCAACTCCCAGAATTCCTCAGCCAGCACAGTCCACAAGTGTTAAAGTGGCCAAGTTTGGGGACCCTTGCCCTATTCTGAGGATGCTGAACCGCCATTCCAGCCACAGTTCAACAAATCTCCCTCCAGGCTCAAAGGACTCCCCCCGACCCGACGGGCACCGAGTTCCGGTCCAAGCAAGCCCTTGTCCAGGCCAGGGAGTCTTTGGCCAACTCAGTGAAAGGGGAAATGGCTCCAGTGCCCCACACATAGCAGAAAGGGCAGAGGTGCCCCCAACCCCCATGCTGGAGTGGGCAGGAAACTGCCCTGGCATACGTGCTGTTCGATGCCCTCCTCCTATCTCTCTCCAGAGCCTGGGTTTGCATGGGAGGGCCGTGCCCCTTGACCTTGGCTGTGCCACCTTCAGAGATGCACATTGCTGTTCCTTGCAGCTGCGGGCGCAGGCCTGCAATTTACACACATTTATTTCTGGTGAGCGGCAGGGCCGCCTGGGAGCTGCCCAAAAACGCCCATCCTGTTTGGATTTGGTGCTCGGGGGCAGCCTTTGGAGTGATTCAGGCGGCCGAGTAGCTGACACCAAGCCTGGGCTTCCACCCTGCCCCTGCCACCCCTTGCCAACTCTGCCCCGGGGCTATCCTGAGCGCGTGTTCAGACTCCCGGTGGAGCTGCCGAGGCCCGGCAGGTGCCCGGGGTGCCACCTGTTTACTCACTATCACTCCAGGAACGCAGCGCCTGCAGCCACGACTTGGAAGCACTTCGGTGGGAACCTTCCTCTCGCTCAGGTTCCACACTCCAGCCGGGATAAGTCTGGGCAGATTCCATCCTTGGAGAGAATATTTGCCCTGCAGAGGCCTTTTGGGCTTGCAAACAAGGCTCTGAAGAGAGAGAGAGGGAGAGGGAGGGGCTGGGCTAGAGAGCCTCACCTGGCCAGGACCCAGCAACCTTTGCGGTGTCCGCGTTTGAAGTCTGGGGACTGGGGAGGATGACAGAGCAAGCAGTGGGGGAACTGAGTTTGAGATGGGCCAATTCAAGCAGCACATGGGAAACTGAGGCACAACCCCTGGTTTTCTGCCTCTATCTGGGTGGCCCTTCTGCTTTTCGCCCTGTCCTTTCCCTCTCCTACATTCAGGAATATTAAAACTGGCCACCCAGGACTCTCTGGGAAGTTTGAGAGGCAGGCAGCCTCCTGTGGGGCAAAAGGATTAGAAAGGTGATGCCGGGTTTTGCCTGGGCATTTCAGGGCACAGGCGGTCCCAGCAGAGCCCACAGTGTGCACCAGATCAGCCTTAAACCCCCAGCATTTCAGTGGAGGGGACAAATAGACTGGAGTAAGAACAACAGAGAGGGACGCGGTGGCCCAGGGGCTAAGACGCAGAGCTTGTCAATCCGAAAGGTCGGACTGACCAGTTCGGTGGTTTGAATCCCAAGCACCACGTCACAGAGTGAGCTCCCGTTCCTCGCCCCAGCTTCTGCCAACCTAGCAGTTCAAAAGCATGTAAAAAAATGCAAATAGAAAAAGAGGGACCCCTTTGGTGGGAAGGGAACAGCGTTCTGTGCGCCTTCGGGTATTTAGTCATGCTGGCCACATGACCACGGAGACGTCTTCGGACAGCACTGGCTCTTTTTCGGCTTTGGGATGGAGATGAGCATCGCCCCCTACAGATGGAAATGACTCACACAGATGTGCAAGGAGGCCACACAAGAAAGTTTCCAATTCACATTTGTGGATACCCTGGGATTGCCCAGCTAAGCTAAGCAAGGCCAAACAATTATACAGCTCCCTAACTTAGGCACTGCATGTTATGTGAACACAGCAGTGAATCTGGATTTAGCGTGTTGTGGGAATGATGAGTCGAAAAAGCACTGTTGCAGATTTCTGGAAGTCATGGTCTGAGCCTTCTGGAGGACAGCTGTGGGAGGAAGACACAAAGAGCCCAGTGAATTGAACAAATAGAATAGACCTGGGAGGGACTTTGGAGGTCTTCTAGTCCAGCCCACTGCTCAAGCAGAATGTGATGACCCAAAGGGGCGTGGCACAAAGGCAATCCAGTCAGATAATCAGTAGGAGTCCCTTTATTAGCTCCAACTTTGCCCCCAATGTCCTGGTTACCTTCTGGTCTGGAGAAGTACTCTCCCAGGAACAGTCTTTGGCTGTAGAGACTCAAGCCCAAAACGTGGTCAACAAAAACTGTAACTATAAGTCCAAACTTGAGATGAGGTCATTAGTCTAACAGGGCAGGAGCAAAAATTCCAGATGTGAAGGCACAGCAACAACTCTGCCAGGAACACAGATAACCTAAAGTACACACAAGATAAACTCATGTTTGACTCCACACACAGCATGCATCTCTTTTAAACTCCCTTCTCAGTTGTGGTTAATGAAGGGAATCAGGGCCCTTTCCTCCCCCATAAGCCACACAACCCTTGTTGCTCTTTTCTCCGCTCCTCCTTGTGTGCCCTAGGATGAAGAGGGGAGGGCCTGGATCTTCCTCCGAACTCCCTCTCCCTTGCTCTACCTATCCCCTGCTCTGTCTAGCCGGATTTTGCCCTTCCCCAGTTTCCTCCACAGCCATACTCCCACTCCCTGTCAGCTGTTTGTTTTCCTCCTCAAATTCAGATTTCGACAGGGGCATGACACAGGAGAAACAAGATTGGCAGAAGAGCTCCCAAAGTGGGCCCTGATCCAGTTCCACTGTGAAGCAGAACGTAAGGAAATCAGGGGCAGCCTTCAGAACATGGAGGATGTGGCCTGGGTGCCAACCACACAAATACACAATGCCCCTTTGGGGTGTGCCAGGCAAAGGGACTCGTTCTGCAACTCCTCATCTTCTCCTTTTTAAATATTTTATTTATTTTCTGTTGTTTATATTTTGTTATTGCTTAATAAACATTGTGTTGTCTGGGTTATTTAATTTGCTTGACAATACAAATTACATTCTTAATGTCCACCTCTTAATTTCAACCTCTGATAAAATAAAGTCCATGTCTGAAAATATTCTGTCTCTTCTTTCTGTTTAATCTTCAGCGGAAGTCTGTCCATTTCAGCACAATCCAGGGTCTTCCTAATTATCTCTTTGTCTCACACAGTTTCTTCATTTTTCCAATATTGTGTCAATATAATCCTTGCTGCTGTAAAGAAATAGATCCTTTGCTGATCAAGTTTTTCTGATGTCATACTCTGCACCTCTTTTGTCTTCTGATATGCTCTAAGTCAGGGGTCTCCAACCTTGGCAACTTTAAGACTTGTGGACTTCAACTCCCAGAGTTCCTTGGCTGAGAAGTTGAAGTCCACAAGTCTTAAAGTTGCAAAGCTGGCTGAGAAATTCTGGGAGTTGAAGTCTACAAGCCTTAAAGTTGCCAAGATTGGAGACCCCTGTTCTACGCAGAGCGTAGTTGCTTTTCCAAGCAACTCAAAGGACGTTGAGGTGCCATACAGTTGGTTGAATCCCTTGGAAGGGTTGGTTTCCTTTCCATCACTTCCAGAGGGGACATCCCTGGCAGTCCCCTTTGCGGAGGGCGCTTTTCATCCTGGGCACTGAACAAACCTGAGTTGGCTTGAGCTCCAACCACATGGCCAAGTGCAGACACTCTGAGACTATCAGCTGGCTAGGGGGGTCATGACTGTCCCCCTGGCCCCCAGCTTCCGTTGGGCTGCTGGACTCTGTCCCTTCCCCGGAGAAGAATAATCCCCTCTTTGTCAGCTGCCTTCTGTTCCATGGGTTGATTGCAACTTCTGTTGATATGCAACTTCTGTTCCATGGGTTGATTGCCTCCAGGCCCCTCATCATCCTGGTTGCTCTTCTCCACCCTCTTTCTAGAGTCTCAACCTCTTTTTTATAGTGTGGTGACCAAAACTGGATGCAGGACTCTAGGTGTGGCCTTACTAAGGCTTTGTAGAGTGGTATTAGTGCCTCCCTTGGTCTTAAGTAAGTTCAGGGCATGAGGGGAGGCTCAGAGAGAGTAAAAGGCATTGATATGCAACTGGATGGTCTATTTGCCCTATTTGCATTTAGGGACCAATAGCAGAATCTGAAAGTCAGTTATCAGACAACTGCACATTTCCTGTCAAAGCCCTGAATGTGTGTATATATTGCACACAGATACACACAGGTGTGTGTGTGGGTGTGTAGGCATTGATGCACAATTGGATTGGATTGAATCCTTCCACATTATCCTGGGACACATACATCTGCCTTCAATTGTTGATATGCATACTTTAAATAGTGCACATCACAGGTAGTCCTTAATGTATAGCCAAAAATGCTGCTGCAACGTGAGACATCTGTTAAGTGAGTTTTGTCCTGTTTTCCAACCATGGTCGATATCCATCCTTCTTCTTTGTGGCAGCCCCTTGAATATTGGAACACCAGACTAGCCATGCCTGGTTCCTGCAACCAGTCATCATATGTTTTAGCCTCCAGGCCCTCAATCATCTTTGATGATCTTCTTTGCCCTCTTTCTAAACTCTCAACCTCTTTGTTTACATTGTGGCAACCAAAACTGGATGCAGAATTTCAAGTGTGGTCTTACCAAGGCATTATAAAGCGGTGCTAACCACTTAACATGGTTGTCCCAAAGGGGCTTTTTTCCAAGAGACAACTGGACTTTCTTGGTTTTTTTTGTCTTTCGAAGATGTTTCACTTCTCATCCAAGAAGTGAAACATCTTCAAAGAAAAACAACAAAGTCCAGTAGCCTCTTGGAAAAAAGCCCCTTTGGGACAACCAGGACCTGGAGGACCAAGAATCTCTACAGACGTTTAGCTGTACAATTTGAGATGTCCACCCTTGGAATGGTGTGAGAGGAGGAATGGATTTCCAGAAGAAAAATTATCGACTTGCAGGAACCAGGAGCACCACTCAGGTGACCTTGAGGACACAGGTAAATCTCCAAGTGGCCTCAATGAACCTCTAAAACAGGGGTAAGGAACGTTGGCTCTTTTATCACTTACGGACTTCAACTCCCAGAATTCCTGAGTGAGCCATAAAAGGTTCTCCATCCCTGGCCTACATACAAAGAATATATATAAAAATATGTCCTACATTTGTATATTAAACAGTCCCATTCAAGTCAAAAATTGATTTCCCTCACAACTGAAAAAACCAGTAGGCCAGGGATGGGGAACCTTTTATGGCTCCCTCAGGAATTCTGGGAGTTGAAGTCCATAAGTGATAAAAGAGCCAACGTTCCTTACCCCTGCTCTAAAAGGATGCAAATGACCAGCTCTGCAAGGAATATAAACCCTCCCATTCTCCACTACCCCAACAGAGTTGAAGAAGCTTCTGGGATGAGAAGTGAAATGCCTTCAAATTAGAACAAACAAGAAAGTCTAGTTGCCTCCTGAAAAAAAGCACCTTTGGGACAACCATGACTTGGAGGACTGAGAATCTCCATCGACTTCACCTGATCTTCATTCGATCCCTCTGTCAAGGCAGCCTAGGGTTGCCCTGGCTTGCAGTGTCTTGCTCCATGGTGCTTGACTGCTGCTATTGTGACTGAGGCTCAGAGATACGGCCCGGGGCCTTAACCGTGGCATAAATATTGTTGTTTTTGATAGCATGAGGTCAGTCTCTGGCGTGGAAAAAAGTGGCTGCTCTCTCTTCCAAAAACAATCAAACCAGCCCTTCCTGCCTGGCTTCGTGGAAAGGAGGTCTGGAGAGCTCCGGAGGTTGCACTGCCCAAGGGCCTAAGGAAAGGATACGGCAGATCTCCCACCGCCAACACACCCTTCCTTTCGAACCGTTCCCTTCCCCAGGCTGAGAAGAGGTGACAACAAGGGCCCCACCCAGGCCCGTTTTCCCAAAAGATGTGCTGCCTGGAGGCCTGCGTGGATTTTCATCTGAAGCAGGTGATGGAGCTCCGGAGAAGGTGCCACCTGAAAGCTTTTGGAAAAGACTCTCTTTGCAAGCCCTGGGCAGCGGTGGGATTCAAAACATGTTACCACCGGTTCTGTGGGCATGGCTTGTTGGGCATGGGGTGGTGGCAGAGGTGGATATTCGGTCAGTTCTGACCAGTTCTGGAGAACCAGTAACGGAAATTTTGAGTAGTTCGGAGAACCTGCAAATCCCACCCCTGCCTGGCCCCACCGACCCCATCTCTTCTCTGCCTACATTACTCTGTGGTCACATCCCCAAACCCTCACTCTTTTCCCCTCAAATTAACCACTATTGACCTCACCCTACCCTTCCTAAGAGGTCTGCAAGGGGCGTGCATAAGAGCATCATCGTGCCTACCGTCCCTGTCCTATTGTCCCCAATTATTCGTACCCATTTCCTGTATTTAGACTTATGTTTATTATCTTGTAAGCTATTGACAAATAAAGTAAATAAATAAATAAATGGATGTGGCACCCCTACCTCACCTGTTCTTCTGTATTCAGAGAGGGCTTGAGTTAGGGAAGGCAATCCATAATGTCCGTATTTACCAAGGTATTGTATAAGTTAGCCCATTGTGCTTGGCCAAGCTGATATAGCCATGGTTTAGAATAGAATAGAATTCTTTCTTGGCCAGGTGTGATTAGACACACAAGGAATTTGTCTTTGGTGCAAATGTTCTCAGTGTACATAAAAGAAAAGATACATTCATCAAGAGTCAAGAATCAGCAGGTGCAACAATAATAGTCACAGGGGATAATAAGCAATCAAATCATATTAGGAAACAGTCAATATAAACTGTAAGAATACAAGCGACAAAATTACAGTCATACAGTCACAAGTGGGAGGGAGTGGGTGATAAGGAGTGAGGCGTTTACTGAATAAACCATAATGCACCCCTATCCAAAGCCATAATCCACCGTTTGCTATATAGAATAGCAGATTCATAACCAAACCAAGCTCATTAAGAGGTGTGAACTAGCTTGGGGGGGGGGGGCGGGGGTGAAGGGGGGAGAGCTACCAACCCTTTTCCTGAACTCAGTGGAACTTCCTGCTGTGTAACATTGCACAGCCCCTGAGCTTTCAAGCTGAGTTTGCAAATGAAAATGTATCTGGCTATTGTTTAAAGTGCTTCAGCTGCTTCCTGAAAACAATTCGTTTACTAATGACTCAAAGTCAATGTTAACAAGCAGTGTGCATTCTACTACAGGTACTCTTCGGCTTATGACCACCACAACTGAGTCCAGAATATATGTTGCTGGGTTTTTTTTATATATAAATACTTTTTATTAAACATTTTCCAGCAATTTAGTACATATCAACACTTTCAACAACATTACAGCATCGTCAACATTCATATTCATATATTAATTACTGTATTACTTTGATATCTATTGTCTAACCAGGTATACCAGGTGGCCCAGACCAGATAATACTCTGATTCACCTTTTAACTCAAAGGTCAGCCTGTCCATCTCTGTGCAGTCTTTGGAAATCAGAGTGGTTTTCGCTTTTCCCTTCCCATAAGAATCCATGCTACCCTCACTGCAAGTAATGTCCCTCTATTAATAATATTCTTTTATTATCCAAATTAATCCAATCTCTTATCCATGTCATGGCTGCTGCCTGATAGTATAATTCCCAGTCCGGGAATTATAGAATCCATGACACATACGATGAACGGTTGCAGGAACCGGGCTTGGCTAGTCTAGGGAAGAGAAGGACCAGGGGAGACAGGAGAGCAGAGTTCCAGTATTTGAGGGGCTGCCACAGAGAGGAGGAGGGGGTCAAGTTGTTTTCCAAGGCACACGAAGGCCATAGAAGGAATAATGGATGAATTTTGTCCCATTCACAGGCTGGAGGGGCCAGTTGAGCGTCTGAAACATGCAGCCACAAAGCCTATGTTTTCCCTGCTGGCTTTCCCTAGCAACTCTCTGTAGCCAGCAGTCCAATGAATGGCCACATAGCCTGGCCACGCTTAAGCCAACTTGGGCCCAGTTCAGCCAGTCTTTCTCTCTTGGTCGAGAGCTTTGGAAGAGGGGCTGGCTAGAGTGCTCTCAAGGAACTGGCCGCTCCCTGCACAGCAAGCTCAGATTCTCAGCTACTGATTGGCCACCTTTTTTGGCTGGAAGCAGTTAGGAGGCCTGAGGCCAGGCAGGGCCACAAAACCAACACCTGGGGAAGACTCCTGGGGAGGCTGTTTGCTTTGGACAGAAGGCACAGAATTCGGTCGCCAGAGTAATTTTTTAGATTAACAGAGCTGGAAGCAGGGTGGGACTCTACTGGTTCAGACCGGTTCGGGCGAACCGGTTACAGCTGGTTCGCCAAACTGGTATTTCAACCCACCGGCTGGCCTTCCCCCTCACACCCCTCCCCTCTCCATGTGGCCCATTTTCAATGGAGGTAAGTGCAGGGTCCATGCGGAGGCTCGGGGGGGGGGGGAAATGGGCCTTCTGGAAGTCCAGAAATGGGCCTGTTTCTGGCTTCCAAGATGGGCCTCTAGAGCCTGGGGGAGGCTGTTTTCACTCTCCCAGAGGCCTGAGGGAAGCCTCCAGACCAGGGTTGGGATTCTACCGGTTCGCACTTATTCGCTAGAACCGGTTGTTAACATTCTAAGCAGTTCGGAGAACCGGTTGTAAGAAGAAATTACAGGGCTAATCCTGTAAGGAAGGCAGGAAGGAAACATTCTGGTGTTGCTTACAGAAACTGACTCACTGTTAACCCTTATTACATTCTTGGCAGGACTAGACTTCCTGTCTCAGGAGCTTCTCTGGAGTTTTTTCCCCCCTCCTTTGCTGGTACTTTGCTTGTGTGGAGGGACCATTCAAAGTTACAATGGCACTGAAAAAAGTGACTTATGACCATTTTTCACACTTACGACTGTTGCAGGATCCTCACAGTCATGAGAGGCCAGGAGAGGAGATGCGTGCCTCGATGTGAGTGATATTGAGTTGGCCACGCCCAGCCAGTCACATGACCACCAAGTCACGCCCACCACCTGAGCCATGCCCATAGAATTGGTTGTTAAAAAATTTGAATCCCACCCCTGCTCCAGATCCGTGGGAGGGCGAAAAACGGCCTTCTCGGAAAAACCAGAAGTGGCAAAGTGGGCCTATTTCTGGCTTCTGATGGTCCTCCACAGTCTGGGGGAGGCCTCTGGACTCTTGGGAGGGTGACAAACGGCCTCCCCCAGCCTCTGGAGGACCACCAGAAGCCAGAAACAGGAGGTTCCAGTAGGCCACGCCCACTGTGGCCACATCCACCCAGCAACCGGGCAGCTAACCGGTTGCTGGGATTTTTGAATCCCACCCCTGGCTGGAAAGGTCACCTTGTAGGTCATCTTGTCCAACCCTCCGCCCAAGCAAGAGACCCTGCACCATTTTTGACAGGTGGTAGTTCCGTCTCTTCTTGAAGGTGTCCAGAGATGAAGCTCCCACAACTTCTGAAGGCAACTTCTGTTCCATGGATTGATTGGTCTCCCTGTCAGAAAATTCCTCCTTATTTCCTTATTTCTTATCTCCTTGATCAGTTTCCATCCATTCTTCCTTGTCTAGCCTTTGGGTGCTTTGGAAAATAGCTTCAGCCCCTCCTCCTCCTCTCTGTGGCAGCCCCTCAAATATTGGAAGATGCTCTCCTGCCTCCCCTGGTCCTTCTCTTCCCTGGACTAGCCAAGCCCGGTTCCTGCAACTGTTCATTCGTATGTGTTAGCCTCCAGTCCCTTCATCATCCAGGTTGCTCTTCTCTGCACTTTTTCTAGTCTCAACCTGTTTTTTATAGCGTGGTGACCAAAATTGGTGGCAATACTCTAGGTGCAGCTTTATAGAGTGATATTAGTACCTCAATTGATCTTGATTTTATCCTTCTGTTAATTGAACTTTAGATTGCATTGACTTTTTTCTTTTTGGCTGTCACAGCACAGTATTGGCTCATATTTAATTGATTATCCAAATTTTAGGGCCCAAGGGAGAAACTCAGGCTGGTGGTTACCCCCCACTTCAAAAGAAATGAAAAATAAACCACCTTAACCATATTCCCAGCTGAGTCAAGCAATGAAGGAGTATGTGTGCGAGAGTTTGAATTCAATTTATGGAATACAAATTAAAGAAACTTTTTCCAACAGTGACCACAACATGATTGACTTTTGTCTCAACATACATCCACACAAAAATCATCACAACAACGTAATCCCCAATTATAACTTCAAAAAAGGCAACTATGATCTTATAGACAATGATCTCTCATCCCTTGATTGGCAATTTCTATTCACTGGATGCAATACTGTTGAAGACCATCACAACATATTTTTACTTGAAGTCAAAAGAGTCATCAAACTATATGTACCAATAACAACTACCAAAACCAGAAAAAAAAAGATTACCCATAACAATAAGGAAGCTTCAATCCAAAAAGACATCACTTTGGCGGATAAACAAATCTGCCAACTTCAATAGCCAATTCAAAAATTTATGCCACCAGATAAAAACTGAATGCACTAATTATCACACTAAACAAGAGGAAAACCTTCTATGCACCAATTCTACCCACACTTTCAACAATTTTGTAAACAACAAACTAAAAGACTCAAGGTCCATCCCTCGCCTGAAAGGACCTAATGGTAAAGACTGCAACGACGACACCATTAAAGCCAACCTTTTAAATGTGTTTAATATTCTTTGGCTCAGTATTTGTAAACAGCAATGGATCAAGCCCAGTACTTTCTAATCAAATCACAGACAACTACAATGATTTAATACATATCGATTTTACAGAAGGCATTGTTGAAAAAGCACTGCGCAATCTAAAACCATCTCTATCTATTGGACCGGACGGAATATGTGCCTACTTCTTAAAAAAGCTACCCAACTGCCATAGCCAAACCGCTAAGCATAATCTTCAAAAAAACTTTCAGGACCAGCTCCTTGCCTAACCTTTGGTCACAAGCCACAATTATCCCCATCTTCAAAAAGGGAGACCCCAGCCTAGTTGAAAATTACAGACAATCTCTTTATGCTGCATCACCTGTAAAATCATGGAATCAATTATTAACCAATCCATCATCCTCCACTTAGAAACAAACAACCTAGTCTCTAATAAACAATTTGGTTTTAGGAAAAAAATATCATGTAATCTGCAACTCCTACACTGCAAAAACATATGGACTATATAACTCGATCAGGCCAAAACAATAGACACAATCTACACAGACTTCTGTAAAGCCTTTGATTCAGTGGTACACGAAAAACTACTCCTAAAACTAAAATCTTATGGTATCTCTGGACACCTGCATTACTGGATAGAAGCATTCCTGTCAAACAGACAACAAATGGTCAAAATTGGGAGCGTCCTATCAAATTCTGTACCTGTCAATAGTGGTGTCCCCCAAGGCAGTGTTCTAGGACCAACTCTCTTCATACTCTACATAAATGACCTCTGTGATCATATTAAGAGCAACTGCGTTCTCTTCGCTGATGATGTAAAGCTGTTCAACACCACAGACAATTCTGCTACCCTTCAAAAAGATCTCGACTATATATCGGAATGGTCAAACAAATGGCAACCTCAAATCTCAACAAATAAATGCTCTGTCTTACATATTGGCAAAAAAAATCAGAAAATAAAATACAAGGTGAATTGTCAAGATCTTGTTGATGATCCAAACTCTGTCAAGGATCTTGGAGTACTCATCTCTAATGATCTAAGTGCTAGAGCCCACTGTAAAAAAGGCTTTAAGAGTTGTTAACCTAATCCTACGTAGCTTTTTCTCTGGTAATATCACACTACTAACTAGAGCATACAAAATTTGCTAGACCAATACTCGAATACAGCTCATCAGTCTGGAACCCGCATTACGTATCTGATATTAACACAGTTGAGAAAGTCCAGAAATATTTCACAAGAAGAGTTCTCCCCTCTTCTACTCATTGCTGAATACCTTGTGCCATCAGACTTGAAATTCTAGACCTAGAAAACCTAGAACTATGTCGCCTTCAGTCCAATCTAAGTATAGCATATAAAATCATACATTGCAATGTCCTATTTGTCAATGAATACTTCAGCTTCAACCATAACAACACAAGAGGAAACAATAGATACAAACTCAAGGTTAATCGCACCAAACTTGATTGCAGGAAATACGACTTCAGCAACAGAGTGGTCGGTGTCTGGAATCCTCTACCTGACTCTGTGGTTTCTTCCCCAAACCCCAAAAACTTTCACCTTAGACTGTCTACTACTGACCTCACCCCTTTCCTACGAGGTCTGTAGGGGGTGTGCATAAGCGCACCAACGTGCCTACCATCCCTGTCCTATTGTTTCTTTTATTTTTCTTATATGTACTCATTTCATGTATTCATAACTATGTTTATACTTCTACCTGTTATCTTGTAAGCGATTGACAAATCAAATATATAAATAAAATAAATACATGTTTTAGCCTCCAGTCCCCTCATCCTCCTGGCTCTTCTCTGCACTCTTTCTAGAGTCTCCGTGTCTTTTTTACAGTGTGGTGACCAAAATTGGTTGAAGTATTCTAGGTGAGGCTTTACTAAGGCTTTACAGAGTGTGTTATTTGCAAATCAAAAGAGCCAGCAGAGTCCAGCAGACCATTTGGTCCTATCCCCTCTGGGGACCTTCTGCCATTTGCCAGTTCTTCTTTCCCAAGGGAGCTTTGGAGATTTCCAATAAGGAGCATCTGTGCTCCCTTTTGGGGCAACAGGGCTAGCTTGGCTTATTTATTTATTCATTTATTTATTTAGTACAATGCCCGCCTGGTATGCAGAATGCTGTGTGGCTCAGGGTTAAAAACAGAGTGAAAACGGAACAAAAGCAAACCACATTTAAAAACAACAGAAATGAGCTAAAATAATATTAGAGCCCAGAAGCCTCAGCTGAAGCCGAGAAAGAGAGTTCTGGCAACGTGATTACTACAGGTCTACGGAGATTCTCCAGCCTCCAGGTCGTAGCCTGAACTGAAGAAGCTTCTTGGATGAGAGGCAAAAGGCTTTCAAGAAAAGAGAAAGAAGGGCCAGGGGAGATGGGATAGCAGGGTTCCAATATTAGAGGAGGAAGGGCTCAAGCTATTTTCCAACATGACATGATTGCAGCATTGTAGCTTCTCCCAAAACCCTCCTGAAAACAAACCTGGATTCCCACACAACGTGTATCCTGGGATTGCACCTGATTTGCAGGAAAACAACCACTGTGATTTATAGACCCTGGCTAATGGCTCAGGGTGATGTGGGAACTTCGGACAAAGATGTTACAGCAGCCTGACCATAACTGATGGTGTTCTGTATGGTCATTTACATTCTTGTAAATGCTGTGCGGTGGTTGGCGAAAGCGTGCAGTGATCCGATTGGTCAAGCAAGCCGCACTGATTGGCCTGCTGCGGATCTCCAGCGATTGGTGGAAACTAATCACGGGAGATTCAAAGTGGTGCCATTGGTCGCGGCCGCCGCGGCTTGGAAATAAAAAGCCGCTGTTTTTCCCCCGGAACCGGGGCCGTTCTTGGGACCAATAAAAGAGCTGAACCAAGTCACTGGGTCCTGGTCTCCTTGCCGCAACGGACACAACACTGGCGACGAAGGTGGGATTCCAAGGCTAATCCCCCACCAACACGTGTCCGGAGGAAGAGAGACCGACGAGATGGCCAGCATCGCACCGCCCACGCCCTTTAATCCCGCTACCAAGGACTGGGAATCATACACAGACAGATTCCTCATGTTCCTTGAGTGCAGCAACCTGAAAGATGCCGCTGGGCTGAAGAAAAGAGCCGTCTTCCTGACACACTGCGGGCCCGCAGTGTTCAAGATGGCAAAAGCTCTAGCGAAACCCGCGGACGTCAAGGAGATGGACTGGGCCGACCTCGAACCATTGCTCTGGAACCACTATGCCCCCACCGTGCCCACCCTCATCAGGCAGCACGATTTCTACCGGCAGGACCAGAGATCGGGTGAGAGCATCAGCGATTTTGTGGCTGAGCTACAAAGTCTAGAGGGCATGTGCAGGTTCTCGGACATGGATGAGGCCTTACGGGACCGCGTTGTGCTCGGACTCTGAGACCCAGTCCTACAGAGCCGACTGACGGCCAAAGGCGGCATCACCCTTGCCGACGCCATTGCTGAAGCCACCGCAGCCGAGGCAACCCTGAAATTGGCGAACCGCATGCGGAGACCAGACACCGGAGAGCGTACCGCGATTGCTGACCCAGGACGGGCGACCGAGGCCCACCTGGAAGCAAGTCACCGTGAGACCACCACCCATCATGGTGAATTCCACTCCGCCTCCTATACCACGGATGAGGAGGAGGAAATCCCCTGGCTCCAGATGGGACGGGACCGGCGCAATCGGCGGAGTCGTAAGTCGGGGACCGCATGTGCCGGGTGCGGAGGCCACCACCCTATATCAGAGTGCTGTTTCTTCGATGCAGTCTGCCGGCACTGCGACAAAAAGGGTCACATTGCTCGAGTCTGCCGATTGAGGAAGGCCTACAGCCCCAGATGGCGGGACCACAGCAACCGAAGACATGACAGCACATCCCCCAGAGCCAGAGATCGCCAAGCCGAAAGCCGATGGGACCGGGGCAGACGGAACCGATGAGGTGATGAAACCCGGCGGAAGAAGGAAATCCACCAGACGGTCATCATCGGCCATGCATCAACCACCGACGCCCGAAAAGTCTACGTGGAGGTAGGCATCGAAGGCTAGCCATGCAAAATGGAGGTGGACTCCAGGTCCTACCTCTCCATGGTTGCCTGGCAAGAAATCAAACGCTTGGTGCCTACCATCCACAAGAAGGGACTGGAGAACCAGAAACTAATAATCAAGGACTACCAGGGAAACCGCATCCCGGTAGTCGGAACCGGACAATTCAAGGTAACATTCAAGGGCCGCACTGCAAAGCTTCCCCTGACAATTGTGGCCCGAGACCGACCCAGCCTTTTGGGACTGCAATGGTTCACACCTCTTGGCATCGAGGTTACGGGCATAAACCACATCACAGAGACCGATTGGGAACAGCAACTGGCACGGGACTTCCAGGAAGTGTTTGATGGCACCCTAGGCAAGTACCGAGGGCCACCTATTTCCTTCAGCCTAGACCCCAACATCCCCCCTATATGCCTTAAACCAAGGCAGGTACCTTTTGCACTCCGGCCAAAAATAGACGAGCAAATTGACAAGCTCGTCAAGCAAGGGGTCCTACAATCAATCGACCACACCCGGTGGGAGACCCCAATAGTCACCCCAGTCAAGCCCGATGGGTCGGTAAGAATCTGCGGGGACTATAAGGCCACCCTAAATTGCGCCGTACAACAAAGCACCTACCCCGTCCCAGTAGTGCAGCATCTTCTACACTCACTGGGGGGAGGCAAGGTTTTTGCAAAGCTCGACCTGGCGCAAGCATACCAACAGCTGCCGGTCGACGCAGAAACCGCCGAGGCACAAACCATAGTCACCCACTGGGGAGCATTTCGCTGTAACCAACTCCAGTTTGGAGTCAGTGTGGCACCTGGAATTTTCCAGAGCCTCATGGAGAGACTTTTGCAAGGAATTAAGGGGGTGGTGCCCTACTTCGACGACGTGCTGGTGTCGGCAGCCAACTAGAGGGTCGTCTAAGGGAGGTACTAACGAAATTCAAGGAAACCGGGCTAAAAGTGAAGAGAGAGAAATGCCAGCTTTACACAGAGCGGGTCGAGTTCCTAGGGTACCTCCTAGACCGGCACGGCATCCACCCAACCGCAAACAAAATCAGAGCCATTAAGGAGGCCCCCATGCCCAGGAATAAAACTGAACTGCAGGCATTTCTGGGACTGCTTAATTTTTACAATGTTTTCCTGCCCCAAAAGGCGACCACGGCGGAGCCTTTGCATAGGCTTTTGGACAAGGCGGCCACCTGGACTTGGGGGAAACGTGAGGAAGCCGCCTTCAGGAAAACCAAGGACCTGCTCACCTCGGATGCCGTCCTCATCCAATACAATGAGACCCTACCACTTGCCGTCACATGTGATGCCTCACCCTTCGGCGTCGGTGCCGTCCTCAGTCACACACTCCCAGACAGAAGAGAAGCACCCATCGCCTTCTTCTCGAGGACACTCACCAAACCAGAGAGGAACTATAGCCAGCTGGACAAGGAGGCCCTGGCTATCGTTGCAGCAGTGAAGAGGTTCCACGAGTACCTCTACGGCCGCACGTTCACCATTATCACAGACCACAAGCCACTGCTGGGCATCCTGGCAGGGAACTGGGCCACCCCGAACATTCTATCTCCCAGAATGACAAGGTGGTCCGAATTCCTTGCCGCCTACAGCTACCGGCTCACACACCGACCCGGTAAGACGATCACCCACGCAGATGCCTTGAGCCGCTCGCCGTTACCCAACCTAGACACTGACCCAGCACCCACGACGACCACCTTCAGCATAGAGACTCTGCCCAATCTACCCATAACTGCGTCAGACATTGCCCGAGAAACTAATAAAGACAAACGTCTGGTGCGGGTGTTACATTGGGTAGAAAAAGGGTGGCTGGAAGAAGACGATGATGAAGTATTCAAGATATTCTGGAACCGGCAAACAGAACTCTCGCTACAAAAAGGGTGTGTACTTTGGGGGGATAGGGTTGTTATTCCGGAAAAGCTACAAGGGAAGGTATTGGAGTTGTTACACGAGGGGCACCCAGGCATAGTTAGAACAAAAGCCCTGGCCAGAAGTTACGCGTGGTGGCCAGGGATGGACAAGCAAATCAAGGCCTGGGTGGCAAAATGTGAACGCTGCCAAGAAACCAGACTGAGCCCTCCCGCGGCACCGATCCTGGAATGGGAAACCCCCAGGGGAGCATGGTCCAGGATCCACATAGATTTTGCCGGGCCCACTAAGTAATGCTTACTCCAACTGGTTGGAGTTAAGCAACATGAAAACCACCACCACGGAGGCCGTGACCAAGGAACTTAGCAAGCTGTTCACAACCCACGGCCTCCCAGATGTCATCGTGTTGGATAACGGGCCCCAATTCACCTTGCTAGAATTTGAAAAATTCCTAGCGGAACGGGGCATACGACACGCACTGACAGCTCTGGCACATCCGGTGGCGAACGGAAGGGCGGAACGGATGGTTCAATTTACAAAAAAAAACCATCCAAAAAATCGAACACGGGGAAATCCAAGAAAAAATAAATAAAATGCTTTTCATACAACATATAACCCCGAACATGACAACGAACAAAAGCCCGGCAGAGCTACTAATGGGGAGGAAAATAAGGTCCCCACTTGACAGACTGCACCCCACATACAACCCGGAAAAACCCCCAAACTCCTCTTGCAAGCACCGGTCCTTTGCACTAGGCGACGCCGTCTACGCAAAGAACCTAACCGGAGACCCACTGTGGGTACCAGCAACCATAACCCAACTAACAGGGTCCCGCTCGTACCGGCTGCAAACAACCGACGGACGAGCATGGAAACGCCACATCGATCAACTAAGATCGAGAACAATCACAGAAAACACAACCGACACGCATCCAAACACAGACTATCCCCTTAATACAAGCCAAGAGGGGAGGGAATACCCCGGGAACCAAAACCCAATAGAAAGAAACCAGGAACACTTACCGACTGCCAGCCAGCTCGAAGCCTCACCAGGAAGAAGCAGCCAGGTCAGCTCAACCAGCCCAGAAAGACTAGGCAGGAGCAGCGGAAACCGCAGCTCAACCAACCCGGGTAGACCAGGAGGGAGCTGCGACACGAGGCCTGGCGACACCTTCCAGGCGGTTCCATCGACGAGGCCGAGAGCAACAGAGAACCCGACCGAACTGGCCAGGAGCCAAACAACAACGAACCTGCGCAGGTCCAGTAGGCAAGTACGGAGCCCTGCCTACTTACGGGACTACGTCACGTAGGACCAAACCAAGAGGGGAGGGGTGTTCTGTACGGTCATTTACATTCTTGTAAACGCCGTGCAGTGATTGGCCAAAGTGCGCCGTGATCCGATTGGTCGAGCGAGCCGCACTGATTGGCCCGCTGCGGATCTCCTGCGATTGGTGGAAACTAATCGCGGGAGATTCAAAGAGGTGTCATTGGTTGCGGCCACCGCGGCTTGGAAATAAAAAGCCGCTGTTTTTCCCCTGGAACCGGGGCCGTTCTTGGGACCAATAAAAGAGCTGAACCAAGTCACTGGGTCCTGGTCTCCTCGCCGCGATGGACACAACAGATGGCATAGCATGATGGCCACTTTTAGCCAACAGTAGCTTAATCAACACACAAGCATTACACAGGTATTTTTCAACCTGGGCAATTTTAAGGTGTGTGGACGCCTGGACAGGTCTTTTCCTCCGGTGTGACTCCAGAAGGTGTGTGACCGAAAAGCAGCCTCTTCCTCCCTCCCTCCCACTCTCACCTTCTCCCTTCCTCTCTCCCTCTCTCTCCCCCACCTTGAATGAAAACCCAGAGGAAATCCTTCTGTCTCATAGTTGTGAAATGAAACAAAACCTCTTGCAACTTGTTTATTTCCTGGCTCAATTGTGTGGGCTGGTGAATGGACCAGGACAGGCTCCTTCTTTAACCATTTCGGGCCTGCCTTTGGGCTTCCTCTCCCCTTTCCTGATTTATGAAAACCTTGAGGGAGCTCATAAATAAACTCCACTGGCGTGTAAAGTCTGGGAACCAGGAAGTTGGTTTACGCTCTGCCTCCCACGCCCTGCCTCGGCCAGGATTGAGATGGGAGGGAAGAGTGGAGAAAGTAGAATCTGCTGAGCGGGGAGGAGGTGACCAGCGATGCTGGTTTGCTGGGTTTCCTTGCAAGATGCCGTTGCCACGTTCCCACGACAAATAAGCCAGATTGAGGCTCCGTGATGGCTCAGTCTGGGTCATTCAGCCGCTGAGAAAAAAACAGATAGCTGGATTTTCCCCCTCAGACAGCCTCGAGTAGGAAGGGATGCAAACCCAATAATTGTCTCCTTTCATTGCAAGGGAAAGGGGACAAACTTCTCCTGCCAACTCTCTTTTTCTCTGTGTTTGGTCTTCAGGAACTTTTTCTGCAACTGGCAAGGCTTCCCTCTACAGCCGATAGGATCGATCCGGAGCTTTGTTCTCAGCTCCAGAGGCCTTCAGGAAAGCCTGGCCAGCTGTGGAAGAAATAGGCCGGTGAGGCAGGTGTTGGGGTAGGCAAGGCCTGGCTACACCTGTCCAAAGGTAAGTAGTAGGGCAGCTCCATCCCGACAACCTCACCTTAGCATAATTTTTACCTGTGCACTATGGAGTGGGTGGGGTCTTAATTAGGGGTTATTTTTTGGGGGTGGTAGGGCTTATTTTGGGCTCACATGTAAAAAATCAAGCTAGGTCTTACTTTCAGGGTAGGTTGTATTTTTGGGGAAAACAGGTTAACAGGTTGAATTTTAGACTTCCCGGTAAGGAGGGCAGTAGTTGGAAAAGCAGAAAAATGGGAATGTTTGCTGTCTCTCTGGGGAGGTTGGTGGCTCCAATGACTTTCCGGGACTTTGGGCTGGGTTGGATGCCAATCCAGGCTGCTGTGGGTACCTCTGGGGCTGGCATGGAGGCCCTTTGATTTCTGACAAGACACATTTCAAGCTCCACCAGTGGAGAGCCCAGAGAGGGACAGAAACGTCCTTTTGTTTGGCCCAACAAAGAGGCTTTGAGCCGTTTTATCTCTGGAGCTGCGCAGGAGGAGGAGGGAGGCTGGAAAGGCAGGGGGCCAGGGGGGGCTGTGAGAAAGGGAACTGGGAGCTGCCACGGAGCAAAAATCCATCCCGCATGAAACAGGAGCCGCTGCATCAGATAAGCGGCACACAAGGAGCGTTCTTGGCATTCCCCGCTCCCGCTAAGCCCAGCCGGTTGAGAGAGTCCCTTTCTCCTTTAGGATCCTAGGGTCGCCGGAGGGAAACTGAGTCCCAGGGCCATCCACTCTCCCCCTCGGCGCCTCCCCGGGCTCTCCTTGCCAATGGGGCTGAAGGCCTTGGATCCACTCATCGGGGCTTATTCACAAACCAGGCTTCAGATCAAACATGGTTTCTACTGGGAAAGAAGTTGTGGTATGCATTAAGCCAACTTGCAGAGCGATGCTTTCAAGATGGCAGCCTGGCCGGCTACGGAGGCTCCTTTGGGAGGTCAGAAGAACAAGCCAACCATGGCCAACGTCGAAGGTTCTCTTGCAACCCTCATCACTCGGAGTGAGCCTGGGGGTTTCTTGTCCAGAACCAGGGCTCTCCTTCCTCATTTCCCTACTAAGGAGGGATTCGGATAGCAGTGAGCGTATTTGGAATCTAAAGCAGCACCTGAATCGAATGCCGGGGTTTAGCTGTCTGCAGTTTAGGGTGGCTGGCCCCGATTCACAGGCCGTCCCCTTGCCCAGAGAAGCAAAAGAGTTGCAGCCACAATCTGTAGAGATTCTCCATCCTCCAGGTCATGGTTGTCCCAAAGGTGCTTTTTCTGGAGGCAACTGGACTTCCTTCCTTCCTTGTTTTTTCTTTCGAAGACGTTTCGCTTCTCATCCCAGAAGTTTCTTCAGTTTTGACAGGACAGTGGGCAATGGGCAGATTTCTATTCCTGGCAGACAGCTTATAACCTGCATCCTTTTGGGGGGTCATTGAAGGAGGGGAAAAAAGCAAATGACCAGCTGGAGGAGTCTGCAAGGAGCATAAATCCTCCCCTTCCCCACCAACAGTCAGAGCTGAAGAAGCTTATTGCATGAGAAGCAAAACACCTTCAAAAGGGGGGGGGTGTAAAAAGAAAGTCCAGTTGCCTCCTGAAAAAGCACCTTTTTCATCCAACGTTCAGGCAAATCTGGTTGGGTCCCCAATCTTTTCTCTTGCATCTTGCTTTAAGGGGAATGACCCCCAAATCCTTGCTATCCAAAGGCAAAGACAATGCAACTGTGATCCCTTGCTTTCCAGAAGGGGATGAGGATCGCAGCAGGCAATAGCCCTGAGACAGCAACAGGGGCGTGAGGAAGATGGGGTCACAATTTAGAATAGAATAGAAAACAGAGTAGAGAAGAGTAAAGTAGAGTAGAACAGAGGAGAGGAGAGGAGATTTGAGGAGAGTAGAGTAGAGTAGAATATAGAATAGAATAGAACAGAAGAATTAGGAATAGGAATAGAATAGAATAGAATAGAATAGAATAGAGTAGAGTAGAATAGAACAGAAGAATTAGAAATAGGAATAGAATAGAACAGAACAGAACAGACCAAAATAGAACAGAACAGAAGAATTAGGAATAGGAATAGGAATAGAATAGGAATAGAATAGGAATAGAATAGAATAGAACAGAACGGAAGAATTAGGAATAGGAATAGAATAGAATAGAATAGAATAGAATAGAATAGAATAGAATAGAATAGAATAGAATAGAACAGAAGAATTAGAAATAGGAATAGAATAGAACAGAACAGAACAGACCAAAATAGAACAGAACAGAAGAATTAGGAATAGGAATAGAATAGAATAGGAATAGAATAGGAATAGAATAGAATAGAACAGAACGGAAGAATTAGGAATAGGAATAGAATGGAATGGAATGGAATAGAATAGAATAGAATAGAATAGAATAGAATAGAATAGAATAGAATTTTTTACTGGCCAAGTGTGATTGGACACACAAGGAATCTGTCTTTCATGCATAAGCTCTACATAAAAAGAAAAAATATGTTCATCAAAATCACAAGATACAACACTTAGTAATCATAGGTTACTAAATAAGCAATCAAATCATACTGTGAAATGAATAAAACAATATAAATCATAAAGATACAAGCAGCAAGGTTACAGTCATAAGTAGAAAATGAGACAGGAAATAGGGAGATGAGAAGAAGAATAGTAATGCAGTCTTATTAAATAGTTTGACAGTGTTGTGGAAATTAGTTGTTGTCTCCCTCTTCGGTCTGATTTTACTTCTAGTTTGATTGGCTGGCAGAGGATAATAAATATGACTCCCTAGATTTCTTCTGAAATCGCAGGAGGCGGGAGTAACGTTGCTTACCCTCACAGGGAGCAGAGTTTTGGCTATCTCTGTTCTGTGGGCACATTTGTTTTGGCTCCTGTCATGGCCCTGGCCAGGCTGAAGGGCACCACATTGAGGCGGCTTCAGGGTGCTGAATTCACACAATGATGGATGACAGTGATACGGACGCTGTAATTTGTGGGCAAAACTGAAGCCAGTGACAGTTGCTTCCTTCGGTGTTCCCATGGACGAATCCTAACATTTTTTTGTGGGGGAGGACGTTCAAACGACAGCAAAACTTGCCATTTGCTGGGTTGCCTCAGATTGTGAGAGAAACCAGTTCGGTAATTACACTTCAGGGACATCTTTGGAACCCAGTAAATAATCCTGTCCAAGGTCAGCAAGTTGGCATTGGGTGTGCGTGTGCGTATATTTCTTGTGAAAAGGATTCCCGACTATTTGGGTTGCTGCAAAGGGGGCTCTCCCTCCTTCTCACCTACTTCCAGCTTAGAGCCACGCAGACTTGCTGGGAAAGTTTGCTATCATTTGCAAACATTCAAAGCGAACAGTCACACTCCAAATTTTGCCATTTCCTTGGGCAAATCGTGCTTGGGGTGAGCCCTCACAACTAGAACTGCTGTAGGACAGATTCTAAGTTGGTGGCATGACACTAAGGGCATGACACTGCCACGTTTTGTGGGGGCCTTGGTGCTCCCTGTTCTACGCTTCCCAAGATCATGAAGCCAATTCCTCGTCCCAATAAAACCCCTTTTATTTAGGTTAAAGGGAATTTCTCTCCAGAAAAGTCCCGGCAAACAGTCTTTCAAGAGATTTCACAGCTACAGACTTGGAGAACTGCCAGGCCAATATCTTCCAAATGCCATTCTGTAGCAGACAATAGTTGGCAAGGAGCCAGGAACAGATCTTCACACTAATTAAATGAACTAATTGTCTCCTGCAAACACCACTCCCCTTTCGCTCCTCTTTATTCCCTATGGGAGGGGACATTCATGCCGATCTGTGGCTTTACTCCCAAGTTGACCCTTGTTCCTTAGCTATTCCCTTCTCCTGGCAGCTCTGCGCATGCGCATACTGGGAACAGGCTCCAGCTGTTCTTCTTCTCCACTGATCTTCGACTCCAAAGGCAGCTGATAACTGTCGGACGGCCTTGGCCCCATCTCTTCCTCTGATGCAGAGCCCTCGACAGTCTTCCCCAGACTCCAGGACTGACTCATGTTGCTCCATCACCTCCTCACTGTCCGAGTCTGCCACCAGCTGACTGTTAGCAGGCCACAAGCCTCCCTAAATTTGGTGGCTTGCTTGCAGAGGTTGCCTTAGGGACCATCATCTGTGCTGTTACTTAGATGAGCAATGAAAGGTTTGCAAGCAAACCATCCAATTACAAGAACTCTTGTAATTCAGCCCTCAGTTAGAAGATGCTCTTCTCCTGGGATAGGAGTTTTTTTTTTAAGCATAGAAACTGGTTAGAATCAACAATGCTGATGGAGTAAACTGGTCAAAGTGGACTGACATAAAGACATTTGAGATCACTGTGGCTGCCAGGCACAGAAGAATTGGCAGGAGAGCAGAGTGCTGTCCAAACTCACTCACATGTAACAGTGGGTTAATGGGTTTATCTAAATATATAAAAGCCAAATACCACTCACTCATCACAAAATCTCCAGAACCGTAAAGCCTACAAACTTGAAATTTGG
The DNA here is from genome assembly GCA_033807585.1 of Hydrophis major. Taxonomy (NCBI): domain Eukaryota; kingdom Metazoa; phylum Chordata; class Lepidosauria; order Squamata; family Elapidae; genus Hydrophis; species Hydrophis major. The sequence continues at coordinate 9,247,129 of CM066341.1, forward strand.
CACGTATGTTCCTCTTGGCTTCTAGGTGCTCACTAAAAAAGGATTTTTCAAAACATTAGTATTTCTTAATATAGTAATTAACACGCTCTGATGCTAAGGAGTTCTACTTTCCCTCCCCACCTGAAAAGAAACCTGTTCCAGCTGCCAGTTGCCTCACATTTGTTAGCTCAGTTCAAACTGGCAGACATTCCACTCCTTCACTCAGGAACAGTCTAGATTCGAATAACAGAGTTAGAAGGGACCTTGGAGGTCTTCTAGTCCAACCCCCCGCCTAGGCAGGAAACCCTACACCACAAATGGTTATCCAACTTCTTTTTAAAAACTTCCAGTGTTGGAACATTCACAATTCCTGGAGGCCAGTTGTTCCATACATTAATTGTTCTGTCAAGTAATTCCTTCTTAGTTCTAGGTTGCTTCTTTCCTTGACCAGTTTCCATCCGTGGCTTCTTGTCCTACTTTCAGGTGCTTTGGAGAGTAGCTTGACTCCCTCTTCTTTGGGGCAGCCCTTGAGATATTGTAAGACTGCTATCCTGTCTCCCCTAGTCCTTTTCATAAGACTAGACCAACTGCTGTTGGGTGCATTACAATTATTGCACTCTCTGGAAACAGCCCTTAAAGGTGTGAGTTCCTGCAACAGAAAAACATTGAAGAGGAGGCATTGTGAAAACATTGGGCCAGGCCAAGGTTATTTTGTGCCACTTTGCAGCCACAAGTAAAGCAAATTCTGCCTTCTGGTTTTTGTCCCAAGTGTGTCCTAAAAGAGAGACCCAACGAGAGAAGAAAAAAGCTATGGTATTTTTTAGGCCAACCATTTTGGCCGTGAAAACCTTTGGGGCCTGTCAGGATTCAGAAATTGGAGGACTGAAATGCCTTTCCTGGAGTCCCTCCTTTAGCTCCTGTTTTCTCTTGGACAATTGCAATTGATTCCACTGCCTGTCGCTTTCCTGTTTATGGTCTCCTGCAAACAACAGCCTTTGATGTCACTGCAGTCTTTCTTTTCACTCTGATGGAAAGGTTTCCTGCAGCAGGAGCCTTCCCCCAGACCGACTCGCCAGATTGGAGCTTGCCCTCCTGCATGGGGCTGCGTGGGTTTTGGAGCGCCTTGTAGAGCAAAACTCATCCCCGGATTTAAATTTAATGTGGAGAAAAGCAAGGTTTTGCACTCAGGCAGGGAAAAACAAAAGCCTGTGCAAAATCAGATAGGTTAACTCTGCAATTAAAAGACAAAGGAGAATCTAATTACTAGGAAACATGGAATAAATTTTATCAACAGCACTTAGACTTATGGACTGCTTTATAGTGCTTTACAGCCAGGGGTGGGATGCACACTTTTTAACAACTGGTTCTGTGGGCGTGGCTTAGTTGGTGGGTGTGGCTTGGTGGTCCTGTAACTGGCTGGGCATGGCCAACTCAACATCACTCACATCGAGGCACGCATCTCCTCGCCTGGCCTCCCAGGACTGTGGGGATGCTGCAACAGTCGTAAGTGTGAAAAATGGTCATAAGTCACTTTTTTCAATGCCACTGTAACTTTGAGTGGTCACTCCACACAAGCAAAGTACCAGCAAAGGAGGAGGAAAAAAACTCCAGAGAAGTTCCAGAGACAGGAAGTCGAGTCCTGCCAAGAATGTAATAAGGGTTAACGGAGAGGCAGTTTCTGCAAGCAACACCAGAATGTTTCCTTCCTGCTTCCCTTACAGGATTAGGCCAGGAATTTCTTCTAACAACCAGTTCTCTGAACTGCTTAGGATGTTAACAACCGGTTCTAGCGAATAGGTGCAAACTGGTAGAATCCCACCCCTGTTTACAGCCCACCTCCCGGTTTACAGAGCCAGCCTCTTGCCCCAACAATCTGGGTCCTCCTTTTACCCACCTCAGAAGGATGGAAGGCTGAGTCCACTTTGAGCCTGGTGGGATTTGAACTGCCAAATTGTAGGCAGCTGATAGACAGCAGAAGTAGCTTTGCACTATGGCACTCTAACCACTGCACCACAGAGGTTCCTTATGGTTACATAGAAGAAGGCAAGGTTGGAACATTAGCAGCTATGATGATTAGAATAATTAGTAAATAAGATCTCAAACAAGGAGATTATAAATGATAAAGTAAAATGTATGTGTGTATAACAATTGTAATGCTGAATCAGCTGCACTGTGTTGTATTTTTATAATTAAAATAAATTTTTAAAAAACCAGTAGCTAGGAAAGGGATTTTGGAGTCCAAGTGGACGATCACTTGAATAAGAGCCAGCTGTGTGCAGAGGCAGCCAAAAAGGCTAATACAATCCTGGCTTGTATAAAGAGAGGCATTGAATCAAAATCATGTGAAGTATTAGTACCGCTTTATAAAGCCCTTAGTAAGGCCACCCCTGGAATCCTGCATCCAGTTTTGGTTACCAACATTACAAAAAAAAAAAAAAAAAATGTTAAGACTTTGGAAAAAGTGCAAAGAAGAGCAACTAAGGGGATTTAAAAGCCTGGAGGCTAAACCATATGAAGACAGGATGGTAGCAGGATTTGGGTTTGGCCAGTCTAGAGAAAAGAAAGACTGGGGGTGGGGGGTGGGGGAAATGACAGCAGTCTTCAGTATTGGAGGTCCTACAATATACTACAGGCAAGAAACCTGCCGTGGGATCATATGCCCACTCTCCCCACGGCTGGGAATTGGGTCTGATGCTAACATTCCTGCATCCAAATCCCAGCCTTGTGTGTGTGTGTGTGTAGGTCTGGATGGGGAGAGAAGTTGGCTCTGGGGCCTCCGAGGTGCCAAAGGCCACCAGCAGATGCCCCCCTTGGGAGCAGTCCTGAGCCAGCCAGCTGATGGGCGCCCAACCCTGCAGCCTCCAGGAAACCCAGGGGCTGCAAGGATGCCACGATACCCGCCTCCCCGCCCTCCCCTGTGTTCTCATGGCCTCTCTCGGCTGCCTGGGTCCCTGCTCTCGCTTGGCTAATTGGAGAGCGTGATGGCCTGGGAAGGAAGGGAGGAGAAGGATCTGCTATTATATCTGGCCCCCAGCCAGCAGCCTTTGTGCTTTCAGACAGCTGGGAAGACCCCTCCCCCGACCAGCCCGCCTGACTTCTTCTTGAGCCCCCTTTGCCCCCCCCCCCCCGCCAGGGAGACAAGCAAGAAGTGGGGATCCAATGGTGTGCAGCCCACTCCAACCAGCCTTGCCCACCATGGCTTCTCTTGTAATCAGAGCTTCCTTACAGACTGCTGGGCACCCCTCAGCCTCCTGCAGTGTGTCAACACACCCCATGTGGCTCCTAGGCTGTTTGGTGGACTCAAGCAGCCAAACAGTTTTAATCTCGTGCGGGGAGCTGCTGTCCCTTTTGTGCCGTCAAAAAAAGTGATATTTTCATATTTGCAATAGGGCATCAGCGGTTTTTCATCGTGGGAGGTTTGTCAACGCTTGCCATCACTGAATAATTATCATTAAGTACTATCAAACATTCATTTTCATTTTAAAGTGTCAGTCTCAGCTATTCTACCTACTAAGATCTTGCACAAATTTCAAACAATACTTATCCTTTGTTCAGACCGATTCCTTAAAAACTATGAAACTACATTGAAGAAACTGTTCTTATTTTTCATTTCATTTTTTTATTGTGAAATTTGGGCTTGGTGTCACTCAAGAAGAAATTCAGTATCCGAGAAAGTTTAAAGTTGGTAGGATCAGGTAAAATCTCTTCTTCCTTTATATCCAACATTTTGTGTGTGTACAGAAAACATGTGACAAAGAAAACATCAACTCAACCAATAACATGTTTGTAAATCCAGTGGCATTAACAGTATTTGCTCACAAATTCTGGATTGCTGGAGGAATCTTTTTGTCTTGCCAGAGGTGTAAATATCCATCTTGATTAAAACCAACTTTGTATCCATCATCATTGTGCAGTTCCAGAGTTTTCTTCTGATCTAGAGTGTCTGCATCGTACAGATTTATTATGAATGGACTCCTCCTCCGTGCAGTCTTCAAATTTATTGGAACACACGCTGGTTTTTCATGCCACCCTTGAGGCCTGCAAATTATTTCCAAATTTAAATTTTACTCTGAAGTTTTAAGCTTGTCTTGAGTCAGAATCCTTCTGGGAACTGATAAAATAGCAAGTGCCTTTGCAAAATATTTTATTTGTGATTAATTTTTCCTCACATAGATTCCCAGGTAGTGGTGAAGGTGCTGAAATCAGGAAATCCTGCATTCTAATTCTGCCTTAGACATGAAAAATTGGCTGGGTGACTTTAAGTCCTTCTATATCACAGCCCAGCCCACCTTACAGGATTGTTGTAGTGGGGAAAACAAGAGTAAGAAGGAGCATTAGGTATGTCCGCTGCCTTGAGTTATTTATAAAAAACAATAAAGGCAGGGTAAATAAATATTTTAAATAAATAAATATTATTTATTAAACCAAGTACGGCTACCTAACTCAACCACCTAACTCATACAGGATGACAAATAATTTCCCTATAGATACAAATAAAACACCTCACTTCCTAGCCTATCTTGAAGTTTCAAATTAATCTCATCAAACATCTGAAATATTTCTGGAACAAGAGCTTTATTAATATTGCCTCTACATTGGGTGGTTGACCTGACTTAACCTCTGAAATTCTCAAGAGGTAATGGGACTATTCAAAATATTTTAAAGCAGGGGTCTCCAACCTTAGCAACTTTAAGACTTGTGGACTTCAACTCCCAGAGTCCCTCAGCCAGAATTCTGGGAGTTGAAGTCCACAAGTCTTAAAGTTGCCAAGTTTGGGGACCCCTGTGCTAAACCATGTACTGAGGAATGGCAACAGCAGTGCTTATTTGGAGTTATTTGAAAATTAATCCATTGAGCTAGAGGGGACCCCTCTTGGAATAATCATAGTATATTAATAAATGGCTGATAATTAATCTGGGCTTTTCCAAGTAATCATGACAGTTGTACCCATCAAACACAACCATTGCAATATGTTCATTGATAGTTACTGCTGGGTGAAACCTTGTTTACCAAGCATTAATCATAGATGATACCAAGTATAGCCTGGAATATAGTGGTAGTATTTTCCAGGAAATACATGAGCAACAAAAGCAGATTTTGCAGCCCAACCAACTATGTCGTCTCATCCAGGCTGAAGACTTTGCGGTTGTGGTTATTACAAGAGGATTTATGGCTCCGTGCGCTGTATTTAATCCACAGTGTTTATTGCTTGTTCTGATTCTAGCCAATAGCTAAAATAATTTGCTAAAAGGCCAAAACCTTGCGTGAGAGTAGCCACTGAAAAGGCATGGTTCTGACATAGATCAATGTTTTTAATATGCGGACATGATAGCTGTGTCCCAATATCTGAGGGGCTGCCCCGAAGAAGAGTGGGTCAACCTATTTTCCAAAGCATTAGAAGGCAAGACAAGAAGCAACTAAGGAGAAATTTTCTGACAGTGAGAACAATTAAGTAGAGGAATGAGTTGCCTTCAGAAATGGTGGTTGCTCCATCACTGGAGGTTTTTAAAAAAGAGATTGGACACCACCCTGTGTCCAACCCACCACCCTGCTTTCCAGCTCCGTTCTCCTGTGCAGGGCAACCAAAGGAGACCCAGCTGGGACTCAGTGGGAGGCAGAGAAGAGATGGGGGGCCAGTCAGAGGTGGGATTTGCCAGATCCCCAAACTACTCAAAATTTCCGCTACCGGTTCTTCAGAACTGGTCAGAACCTGCTGAATCCCACCCCTGGTATAGGGTCTCTTCCTTGTGTAGGAGGTTGGACTAAGTCCCTTTCTTACCTTGTTATTCTGTTATATATTGGTAATATTAGCTTTAAGAATGTCAGATTTAGGAGATCATGACAAAGTTCTGTAACTTGGTTTCCATCAGCAGCTGGCCAGATGCATCTTTGAAGTTAGCCAGCAAGTTTGTTTATTTTATTTTATTTTTAAAGGCATTTTAACCCCACTCCCAGAGCTTCTTACAACTGTCAGAAATGAGATAATCCCCATCCATAAACTCCAGACCTTAAAATATGCAAAAAGGAGAGAGGGAGAGAGAGAGAGAGAGAAGGAGGGAGGGAGAGGGGGGGAAGAGAGAGAGAAGGAGGGAGGGAGAGAGAAAGAAAGAGAAGGAGAGGGGGAGAGATGGAGGGAGGGAGAGAAAGAGAGGGAGGGAGAGAGAAAGAGAGAGAGAGAGGGAGGGAGAGAAAGAGGATAGAGAAAGAGAGAAAGGAGGGAGGGAGAAAGAGAGAGAGGGAGGGAGGGAGGGAGAGAGAGTGGGGAGAGGGAGAGAGGGGGCAGAGGCATTGGAAGCTACATTGAAGACTCATGAAGCAAAATGGCAGATCTTGCCCTAACCAGCTTCTGAAATGGTTTGTCATTTGTGGACCAAAAGATGAATTGCACACTGAAAATCTGCATGGTGTTGTAACTTGCTTTTTATTAGAAAAAAAGTACTTGTAGCTCAGGATTGTGGGGTCCATAATGCTTTCTAAACTTGGTTGTTTTCTCACAGACATTTCATGACCCAACTAGATAACATCACCAGTGCCAGAAGGGAGTAAAATTTGCTGTCTACTTATACTGTATATTGGTTGCTTGCCCTGTCAGTGCAGATGGGAGTATTCTTGGTGATTCCTTGATTAAACTGTTAATTGTCTGATTTGCTAGTTCCTTGATTGCGGTATTGTTTAATACTTGACTGTTGGTCTAATAACATCAAAATTAATATTCAATCAACAATCAAATAGTAAACAACCTAATTAAGGAACCACCAAGAACATCTCATCAACATGGACAGGGCAAGTCATTTGTATACAATAAAGACTCCCTTCTAGGCTGAAAAGGGTTAGTCACCACTGGTGTAGGGTCTCCCACTTGGGCAGGGGGTTGGACTAGATGACCTACAAGATCCCTTCCAACTCTGATTATCTGTTATCTGTGGGCAGTCCCCCAGTGCCCGAAGCACCATGGGTTGGTCTTTGCTATTTCCACAGGCCACATTTAAGCACCCTGCGGGCTGGATGCGGCCAGTGGGCCTTGAGTTCGACACCCTTGTTCTAGGATATCTGCACATTGTTCTCACAAAGTTGATCTTAAACAGATTAACAGAGTTGGAAGGGACCTTCTAGATCTCCAAACCTGCTTGCTCCCTTTCCCGACAGGTCCATAGCAGAAAAAAATGTGCTCCCAAGACTCCTACCATTGCATATGAATGGCTGTATCTGCCCGGTGGCCTGAGAGCTTAGTGGAGTCTCCACGGACAGGGGCCGTCCACTTCTGATTTGCCAGTGGATGACCCCATGAAACTGACATTTGGCCAGCTTTTGTAATAGGGACAGTGCTGGCTAGAAAGGATGCCCTTCGCCTTCCCTGTCCAGCTGATCTGTATTATCCAGGTTTCCCCACCATTTCAGGCCAAGCTGGTTTGTTTTGGCACCGATTGTTACACAAAACCAAGCCACCGTTATCTGACAACGAAAAAGGTTGTGGCTAACCGAAGCAATGGTTGCTTATTTGGCCCAGCACCCGGCATGAACCCAGTGACTTTTTTTAATATATATAATTTTTTTATTTTAAAACAAATTGATTGCTTATTGTACCCTCTGACTATCGTTAAGTGTTGTACCTAATGATTCTTGACTCTTGACGAATGTATCTTTTCTTTTATGTACATTGAGAGCATTTGCACCAAGACAAATTTCTTGTGTGTCCAATCACACTTGGCCATTAAAGAAATCTACTCTATTCTTCTCTATTCTATACTATTCTATTCCATTCCATTCTGCATTTCTGTTCGATTCCGTTCCATTCCATTCCATTCCATTCCATTCCATTATTCTGTTCTGTTCTGTTCTGTTCTGTTCTGTTCTGTTCTGTTCTGTTCTCTTCTGCTCTGCTCTGCTCCGCTCCACTCCATTCCGCATTTCTATTCTATTCCATTCCATTCCACTCCTATTCTATTCTACATCCATCTTTCAATTATACAGTGTGTCGACTTATATCTTGGGCAAATGTGTATATTTTGTATACATTTCTTCTTGAAGTTGCATTCATATTACAACTTAACCTTATATATCGTATCATTATAACATTATCATTTAATTTAATTAATGAACCCAGTGACTGAAAAAGGCCAGGGCCTACCAGTCTGCAAGATGGGCACCTTTTGCCCTGTAAAACCTTGCCCAGTTTTTTTTTCTCCTCGCAGGAAAATTTCCTGGCAGAGCGAAGCCAAGCAGTCGCAGTGGCTCTTTATCCGAAGACAACTGTTGGAAAATCTTGTTCAAACACGCTGCGCCACAAATCCAAGCGAATGCGTCTTTTGGTTGCTGCTGCGATGCTGCTGTGTATTTGTTTAAAGCACCCAATCCGGTGCGCCAACCACATCCTGAACCTCTCCCTCCACCAATGGAAGGACCACAGTGGCTCCAAGCCTCTGGGCACCTTCTTTCAGCACCAGGATTCAGCCTCACATGGTTGCCACCAAGTCCCATCCTGCCCTCCCAAACTCCCTCGGGCTCAGGTTGCTCCCTTGTCTGCCTGAAAATTGGACAGCTTGACACTGGAAGCGGTGGGGGGCGGGGAAGAGATGGATTAAACCTTCATTCTGCTGTGTGACCCACCCAGACAATCCAGGCTTCTTAAAAGCACAGCTGGGGGTGGTGGGGCTTGCTGGTTATGTGAAGCCAGTCATTACGGTCCACCACAAACCGTGCCAAGCTGCACTGGGTGGCTTAGAACACAGGTCTCCAAACTTGGCAACTTTAAGAGTTGTGGACTTCAACTCTCAGAATTCCCCATTCAACCAAGCCTGTTGGTTTGTTTTTTTTCCCCCTCCTACTCCCTAGAGTGGAAAGATTGCAGAGTAAGGGATTACAAGAGAGTAAGGAAGTCTACGAAGTTGGCTGGAGAATTCTGGAAGTCCATAAGTCTTAAAGAATAGAAGAGAATTCTTTATTGGCTAAGTGTGATTGGACACACAAAGAATATGTCTTGATGTAAATACTCTCTGTGTACATAAAAGAAAAGATAAATTTGTCAAGAGTCAAGAATCACCAGGTGCAACACTTAATAATAGTCAAAGGGTACAATAAGCAATCAAATCATACTAGGAAACAGTCAATATAAATCGTAAGGATACAAACAACACAGTTATAGCCATATAGTCACAAGTGGGAGGGGATGAGCGATAAGGAGTGATGAGAAGATTAACAGTAAGAGTAGAGCAGACTTTGAAAATAGTTGAACAGTGTGGAGGGAATTATTTGTTTAGCAGAACGATGGCATTCGGGAATAAAACTCTCCTTGTGTTTAGTTGTTCTGGTGTGCAGGACTCTATGGCATCGTTTTGAGGGTAGGAGTTGAAACAGTTTATGTGGATGTGAGGGGTCTTTAGATATTTTCACAGCCCTCTTTTTGACTCATGCAGTACACAGGTCCTCGATGGAAGGCAGGTTGGTAGTAATTGTTTTTTTCTGCAGTCCTAATTACTCTCTCGAGTCTGGGTCTGTCCTGCTGGGTTGCAGAACCAAACCAGACAGTTATAGAGGTGCAGATGACAGACTCAGTCCTTCCTCTGTAGAAGAGTCATCAAGTTTGGAGACCTCTGACATAAGGCTAAGGGGAGCATGGGGGCGGGGCTGGATTGTTTTGGGCTGAACCCCGGACTCACCCAAAACCCCAAATCTAAGCTCAGCAGCTTCTGTGCCTCACACCTGTGTGTGCACATACCACACACAGTTGCCAAGTTTGAGGACCCCTGTGCGAAACCATGTAATGAGGAATGGCAACAGCAGTGCTTATTTGGCGTTATTTCAAAATTAGAGTCCATTAAGCTACAGGGAACCCATCTTGGAATAATCATGGCATGTTAATCAATGGCTGAGAATTAATCTGGGCTTTTCCCAAGTAATCGTGACAGCTGTTCCCATCAAACACTGGCTGGAGAATTCTGGGCGTTGAAGTCCACAAGTCTTAAAGTTGCTAAGTTTGGGGACCTCTGGCTTAGACAAACAGAATAGTAGCAGTGAGTTAGCTCAAACTGCTGATGTGGAAAAATGATCAAAGGGCACAGTTGATTCCTGCACAAGTTTCCCCTTCTTGCATTTGCCCACAACCACGTGAAAGCCTCGGGTTTGTTTCAGAAGTCGCAACGAATGTGCTCAAATGTCTGTGATCAGGGCAAAAATTCTGGGGACTGTGAGCACTTCAAAGTCTGAACTGTTGAAAGTGCAGCTCACAGAAAGATCTGATTCTTAATCAGTTGGGTTAGCAATAGCCCTTTAGACTTATATACGGCTTCACAGGGCTTTCACAGCCTGCTCTAAGCAGTTTTACAGGGTCAGCCTCTTGCCCTCAACAATCTGGGTCCCCATTTTACTGACCTCACAAGGATGGAAGGCTGAGTCAACCTTGAACTGGTCAGGATCGAACTGATGGCAGTCGGCAGAATTAGCCTGCAATACTGCATTTTCACCAGTGTGTCATCATAGCTGATAGATAGATGGATGGATGGATGGATGGATGGATGGATGGATGGATGGATAGCAGAGGTGGTATTCAGGAGGTTCAAACTGGCATCGGAAATTTTGAGTAGTTTGGAGAACCAGCCAATCCCACCTCTGACTGATCCTGCCAACCCCGTCTCTTCTCTGCCTCCCATCGAGTCCCAGCTGATCGTCTGGGTCTCCTTTGGTTGCCCTGCACAGGAGAACGGAGCTGGAAAGCAGGTTAGTGGGATGCAGAGGGAAGGGAGATTTTGCAGTATCCTTCCTCTGTCACGCCCACCAAGCCACGCCCACAGAACCGGTAGTAAAAAAGATTCAATCCCACCACTGATAAATAGATAGATGGATGGATGGACATAGCAATAGAAAGCAGTAGCAAAAGTACTTATATAGAGTAGAATAGAGCTGGAAGAGACCTTGGAGGTCTTCTAGTCCAGCCCCTGCTCAAGCAGGAGAACCTATACTATTTCAGACAGGTGGCTGTCCAGTCTCTTCTTAAAAACCTCCAGTGATGAAGCACCCACCATTTCTGGTGGCAAGCAGTTCCACTGGTTGATTGTCCTCCCTGTTTGGAAGTTTCTCCTTAATTCCAGGTTGCTTCTCTCCTTGATTAATTTCCATCCATTGTTTCTTGTCTTCTGATGCTTTGGGAAATAATCTGACCCTCTTCTTTTTTCTGGTAGCCCCTCAAATACTGGAATCCTGCTACCATGTCCCTCCCTAGTCCTTCTTTTCTCTAGACTGGCCAAACCCAAAGACTGTAGCCGTTCTTCATACGTTTGAGTCTGCAGGCTTTTTGATCATCTTCGTTGCTCTTTAGATTCGAAAATAATGTGATTTTGTACCTTTTTGAAAACTGACGAAGAGCCAAGTTTGGCTGGTGAGGAGGTGGGGTCATTGCAGGCATGCAGATGGCTCCCCTGAGTCAGGGTCCTTGTTGGCTGGCTGTGTTTTTACCAAGCAGCCCAGGGGAAGCAAAAAAAAAAATCCCTGCACTCAATTGACTTGATTTGAGTCAACTAGCAGCAAGCGAAGCTACCCTCTAAAAAAACTCTTGCAAGGAAAAATAATAAAAATGCATCAGAGTTTGACAGCGGCTGCAGCTTTGCGTCTTTTTTTTCAAAGCACCCACAACGTCCACTTTGGAGAAAACCAAAATATTGTGGCGATAGCAGAGATGAAGGGGATGCAAAAAACAACAACAATCCTTCCATGTGCCATTTGCACAAGTGGTGTCAGAGTACCTGCATTTGTCAGTAACAAAAGTGGCTAATTTTATTTAAATATCCCGGGGCAAATTTCTCACTAAAACAACTTTCCCACGCTGAGACTCTCCTTTGCCTGCACATTTTGGCAATTTTTTTTTTTTTGTTCCCGGAGCTGTCAAGGCAAAATATATAAGCAATGCTGGTTTCACTTAGTTTTTTTTTTTTCTTTTAGGCCCCAGGACACAAAAATAATTTACAGATGTGTGTTACCTGTTTATATTTGCATTCGGTTTTTCTTTAGCGAACGTAATATTTCTTAGCTTGCAGGAACAAAAAATAGATCCCACGGTGGTTTTTCTTATCCGTTTTATTTGAACTTTGGGTGGGTGGGGGGAATAGTTTCCCAAACTTCAGACATGTTTAAATCTGTCTGGGCAGAGGAAAAAATTTAAAAGAACAACGAATCCGATGGAGGCTTGCCAAGATTTCCATTAAGTCAGGCTTAACAGTTTTTTTTGAAAAAAAAATGCCTTCAGTCCTGCTATTTTAAACCCAAAGTATCTCCTCAAATTGTTCTTTTTTTTTTTTTTTAAGGGCCGGTCCAAGGATCCAAAAATTATTGGAGAGGTTTTATAAAAACACTTCTCCTCGTTCATCTTTTAAAGCATTTTTAGTGGAAGAAGAAAAGACCTTCTGTGTCGCAAATCCCATGATTTAAAAAAAAAATATGCCTTTTGATAAACTAAAAGGATAAATTAGTGGCTTGTATTTCAAAGAAGGAATTCAGCTAGTTTCCTGATTTAAAAATAAATAAATCGCCAAGACATTTTGCATCTCTTTTGCAGGTCCCCTCATAAAGCACAATTTCTCCACTATTATACTTTAGTTTAACCCTTTTTGTGTTTTATGACTTCTGCATGCCCCAGCAAGCTGCGATGGTAAAATCTTGATATAATTTGGAGTCTAAGCCTTGAATTTGGTTTTGTTTTCTCAAAAAGAAAGGATGCCACTCTCCCCATTGTAAATTAGTGGGCAAATTTTTTGACTGGGGGTCGGGGCCCTTGCTAACCCACCCAATCAAGTCCCTATTGGTGTAATAATGCTGGACCAAGATGGTCAAGATGTGGCTTAGAGTAGAATAGAATAAGCAGAGTTGGAAGGGACCTTGGAGGGCTTCTAGTTCAACCCCCTGCTTAGGCAGGAAACCCTATGCCATTTCAGACAATTGGTTATCCAATCTCTTCTTTAAAACTTCCAGCGTTGGAGAATTCACAATTAATTCCACTGATTAATTGTTCTTACTGTCAGGTAATTTCTCTTTAGTTCTAAGTTGCTTCTCTCCTTGATTAATTTCCACCCATTGTTTCTTGTCTGGCCTTCAGATGCTTTGGAGAATAGCTTGATGCCTTCCTCCTCCTCTCTGTGGCAGCCCATCAAATATTGGAAGGCTGCTCTCCTGTCTCCCCTGGTCCTTCTCTTCCCTAGACTAGCCAGGCCCAGTTCCTGCAACCCTTCATCATCTGTTTGAGCCTCCAGTACCTTAATCTTCCTGGGTTGCTCTTCTCTGCCCTCTTTCTAGAGTCTCAACATCTTTTTTATAGTGTGGTGACCAAAGTTGGACACAGTATTCTACCTTCCCAAGGCCTTATAAAGTGTTATTAACACTTCACCTGATCTTGAGTCTATCCCTCTCTTTAAGCAGCCTGGGTTGGCCTCTTTTGGCAGCTGCAGCAACACTGCTAGAACCTAGCCAATTCAACAGAATACCATGGAAGAAAACCACAGCTTACCAAATAAGTTTGCAGCTCACTGCCAGATGTGGCAGTCAGTGCCAGCTGGTGATCGCTGCACAGGCCCCCACTGAAGCAAACCCTAAATGCTTAATGAAGCCTAAGCTGCCAATCATGGCCAGTACAACCTGCCAAGTCAGAAAGTTGCCAAAGTGAGTGACTCCACATGCTGGGTGAACCCATTAAACTGTGGTTTATTCGGGCAATTGGCTAGGCCAAAGGAGGGCTGGCTAGGTTTGCGATCTCCCTCCCTCCTTGCCATCCTGAAAGGCCAAAGGATGCCGTTTAGCCAGGCTGGGTTTAACTTTCTAGAAAGGAGACAGGAGAAAGATGGAGAAATCACACCTCACAATTCAGCAAAATGTCTGGCTACAAGAGGGCAGCTACTCCTCGACTTACAACAGTTCATTTAGTGACCTTCAAAGTTAAAACAGCACTGAAAAAAAGTGACTTATGACTGTTTTTCACACTTCTGACCATTGCAGTGTCCCCATGGTCCCTTCATCAAAATGGCCACTGGTTCATATTTATGACATTTTGCTTCCCAGGGTCACATTATCCACTTTTGTGACCTACTGACAAGGCAGGTTCACTTAACGAAGCCAGGTTACTAACTTACCAATTGCGGTGATTCACTTAACAATGGAGGCAAGGAAGGTTGTAAAATGGGGCAAAACTCACTTGACAGATGTCTCATTTCGCAACCTACGTGTTGAGTTCCATTGTGGTTGTATGTCCAGGAATACCTGTACAGACCTCTGACCATTTCAGAGCCAGCTGAAGGGTGGGAGGAGGTTGCAAGTTGTAACTGAGACTTGGAAGCATCCAATAAGTCCGTGATGGCGAACCTATGGCGTCAAGTTATTTTCCAAAGCCCCTGAAGGCCAGGCAAGGAATGGATGGAAACTGAACAAGGAAAGATTAAACCTGGAAATAAGGAGAAACTTTCTGACAGTGAGAACAATCCATGCATGGAACAGAAGTTGCCTTCACAAGTTGTGGGAGCTTCATCCCTGAAGGCTTTCAAGAAGAGACTGGAACTGGACTGCCCTCAGTCAGAAACGGCGTAGGGTCTCCTGCTTGGGCGTAGGGTAGGACTAGATGACCTACAAGGTCCCTTCCAACTCCTTCCAACAACCTGCAAGATAATTTAGTGCCATAATGAGATATTAGCTTCCTTCCTTCCCATCGGGTATCCTAATTAAGGGGTGTGTGTGACTGCAGGCCCTGTGCAGCCTCCATTCTCTTCCCCAGGCAAGCATCACAACCACATTCCCATATAGGTTTGGAGACTGGGCAAAGTGCAGAGAAGAGCAACTAAGATGATCAAAGGCCTGGAGACCAAAACGTGTGAAGGACAGTATGGCTAGTCTAGAGAAAAGTCTAGAAAAAAGAAGGACTAGGGAGGGACAGGATAGCAGGATTCCAGCATTTGAGGGGCTGCCACAGAGAAGAGTTGGGGGGTCCACTTATTCTCCAAAGCCCCTGAAGGCAGGGAAGAAGCAAAGGATGGAAACTAACCAAGGAGAGAAGCAACCTGGGTTTAAGGAGAAACTTTCTAACAGGAGCACAATTAACCAGGGGAACAGCTGGCCACCAGAAATCGTGGATGCTCCATCCCTGGAGGTTTTTAAGAAGAGACTGGACAGTCTGAGATGATATAAGTGCTCCTGCTTGAGCAGGGGGCTGGACTAGAAGACCTCCAAGGTCCCTTCCAGCTCTATGCTGATTATTATTATATTCAGGAGAAACTTCCTAACAGTGGGGACAATTAAGCAGGGGAACCACTTGCGTCATAAGTTTTGGTGTTTGGTGCTTCGTCCCTGGAGGTTTTTAAGAAGAGACTGGACAGTCTGAAATGGTATAAGTGCTCCTGCTTGAGCAGGGGGCTGGACTAGAAGACCTCCAAGGTCCCTTCCAGCTCTATGCTGATTACTATATTAAGGAGAAACTTCCTCACAGGGAGGACAATTAACCAGGGGAACAGCTGGCCACCAGAAATCGTGGGTGCTCCATCCCTGGAGGTTTTAAAGAAGAGACTGGACAGCCATTGCCTGAACTGGTATAAGTGCTCCTGCTTGAGCGGAGGGGGAGGGGGCTGGATTAGATGACCTCCAAGCTCCCTTCCAAGTCTGATGATGGTGCAGGTGAGCCTACGGAGGCAAACCACCCGCTGAGTATCGGCGAAGTTGCAAACAACCACCAAGGACTTTTGCGGGAACTTGCCGCGGCGGGTCGTTGAGGCGGCGGGAAGAACCGCCGTCCCGTCCGCGGTTCGCCCGTCTTCCCGGCCCTCTTTGGTCGGGGAGGCGGCGCCCGGCGCTTCCTAGGGCCGCCCTTTTCCTCCACCCCCCCCCGCACCTCCCCCCCGCGGGATTCAGAGGCAAAAACCCGCCCCGGGCCCGCCCCCTCAGCCCCGGCCGCCAGCCTCGCTCGCGTGCGCGCTCCCGCCCTTTGCGCAAACTTCCCGGCCAGCCGCGAAGTTCCTCTTTCCCCGCCGCCGCCGCAGCAGCAGCAGCAGAAGCAGCAGCAGCCGCGCCGTCGTCGAGCGATCTCTCCCCGGCAAGGGGCAGTTGCAGTGCGCGCGGCAGCTCCGCGAACCTCAGTCCCAGGAGCAGCAGCAGCAGCAGCAGCAGCAGCGCCGCCCAGGAGGAACCCAGTCCGGCCGGAGCCGCCGACTCAAGCGAGGAAGCCCAATCGGGGCCGGGGTCGGCGCAGAATTCCGGCGGGCGGAATGCAGCCCCTCCGGCGGGGACGGAGCCGCCTCCGCCGCTTCCCGGGCTTGCTCCGGCTGCTCCGGCTGCTGCACCTGGCCGTCCTGCCCACCTTGGCTGCAGGTAGGCAGGGCGGGAGCGGCTTCTTCGGGTTCCGTCGGGGCGGATCCCGGGAGGAGGAGGAGGAGGACGGGGGGTGGTAGGGGGCTGGGGGAGCCTCCCTGGACTGGCGCAGTCTACCTCGTCCACCGCCGACTGATCCGGGGGATGCGGGGCAGTTTCAGCCCGCGGTTCTTGCGGGGGGGAGGAGGAGGAGGAGGAGAAGCGCGGCAAGGTTTCCTGCCTCCCGCGCCCCCCCCCCCCCCCGCCGCCCCCGAGCGGCTCTGATCTTGCTCTTCCTGCCCCATCATCCCCGGCGGCTGCGGATGATGGGAAGGGGAGTCGCGCCGCCGCCGGGATCGCGGAGGGAGGCGGGCGGGCGGGCGGGCGCGCCGCTCTTGCCACACCGCCGTCCGGGGCTCGGCTTGTGACCCGCCGCTCACCCCGCCGGCGGAGGAAGGGAAGGCGAAGAAGAGCCGCTTGCGGGACCGCCGCCGCCGCCGCTGCTCTCCACCTCGGTGCAACTTCGCTTTTTGTGCGGGTGGTTTGTTTCCAAAGAAAACCGACCCAACCGGCTCGCCGGCTTTCCTTCCAGCGGCTCCCCGGGCCGGCCGGCCGGCCGTTGGGAGTTTGGAGAAGACGAGTCGCTTCCCCGCCCCCCCCCTCGTCCAGCCTGGCCGGGAACCATGGGAGCGGGAGTCCCTGGGAGTCGCAGAGCCCCCCCCCCGAGGGCGCCCCCGTCGTGAAAAGGAGTCCGGGCAAGGAGCGGCTGGGCGAGGGGCTGCCGGCGGGGGGACCCCCCCTCAAAGGCGGCCCGGGACAAGGGGGGTTTCTGGCTGCCCGGAGCCTTTCTGGGGGGGGGGGGGCTGCTTGGCGGCTCTCAAAAGTGGGTCGAACCGGAGCGCCAAGCAGCCCAGTCTGCCTTTGGCCCCAGCCTCTCTCTCTCTCTCTCTCTCTCTGTGTGTGTGTGTGGTTTTTTTTTCTCTCCACCACTTTGGCGACTCTGCGTCAGATTTCCTGTCCTCCGGTAGCCTCTCTTGTACAGCCCCCCACCCGCCTTCTTCCTTTTTCTGGCTTTTTTTTTTCTTTTTCTTTTAACTGATGACTTTTCTGGGCTGTTTCAAAAAAAAAAAAAAGTGTGATTTTGGGGAAAAGGAAAAGAAAGAAACAAAATATAGCAAGCCTCAAAGACCAACCTGTGGGTTTTGAAAGGCCAAGGAGGGAGGGGGGGAGGAAAGAGAGGGGGAAGCCAGTGCTTTTACACACACACACACACACACACACACACACACACACACACACACACAAGTCCCTCTCCTCCTTCCCCCAGGCGCTGGCCTTCTGCTGAACTTGGCTTGGATTCTTTGAAAAGAGGAGCTGCTGTGGATGATGTGTGTGTGTGTGTGTGTGTGTGTGTGTGGTATGTGCACACACAGCTGTGAGGCACAGAAGCTGTTGAGCTTAGATTTGGGTTTTTTTTTTTTTTTTTTTTTGTGAGTCCGGGGTTCAGCCCAAAACAATACAGCCCCCCCCCCCACTCCCCATGATCCCCTAAGCCTTATGTCAGAGGCCACTTTAAGACTTGTGGACTTCAACTCCCAGAATTCCCCAGCGAGCTTGGCTAGACTTCAACTCTGTGCCTGCTTGCTCTCTTGTAATCCCTTCCTCTGCCATCTCCCCAGGAGAGAAAAAAAGGGAAAAAACAAAAAACAACAGGCATGGTTGAATGGGGAGTTCTGGGAGTCGAAGTCCACAAGTCTTTAAAGTGGCCTAGTTTGGGGACCCCTGCCCTTCTGTAGTTTGCTACCCTCCTGGGCTTGGGGTGATGGGGATTGTAGTCCAGCGTAACTCAGGAAACCGCCGGGCTGCCTGGGATCCTTGCCAAGGCCTTGGAAGAAGGCCAGGCCGAGACAGAGCCAGAGGTGGGCAGCCTGAGAGAGTCACGCCCATCTGGTATGTGTGTGTGTGTGGGGGCATCCATCTTGGGCCTTCTCTCTCTCTGGCCTCCCACCAGAGACTCCTGGAGGGGGTTGAACTCTGCCCCTTGGGGGAGGCTGCGAAGTGGGACTCCCTGCCCAGGGGCGGATTCAGGCTCCCTAGTGCCCCAAACCCTGACAAATCTGGGTGCCCCCCCTGCTTTGTGGTGCCCCCTTTGGGCCATGGCCCAGGCCCTCCCAAGAATCCCACCCACCCTCACAATTTGCCTTTCTTGCTCTTCCTTGGGCTGCCCTTTCCTGCCCCCTTTGGCAGCCAGAAAACAGGGTATTGTGGTGGTGTTGGGTCTGCCCCATGGTGCCCCCTCTGCTCTGTTTGGAAGAAGGGGTGAGCCTGGATTGGAGTGAGAGAGAAAAGGGCACCTTCCTGGACCAGCCTTCCCCCTCTCCGAAATCTGAAGGGAAGCTCAGAACACCAGAAGTGGGGAATGGAAACTGGAGTTTTCTTAAGGAAGGGGGGGGGTCGTATTCTGCCCCGGGGGGTCTCCTCTCGGGCTCCCCCAAAGGTAAATGGGGGCTCCCCCACATTCCTTCCACCGCTGCCTTTTTCGGGAAGTGAAGAGGAACTGGGTTGGGGCTTCCTGGGGGCCTCATCGTCTGGTTTCACTTTTGCTAGTTTTATTCTATTTCATTTTTTTTTTTCCTGGTGCTTTTGAACAAGAAAGCAATCCCAGCTTTAGTGCCGTGCAGGTGCTGCTGCTTAACGGCCACGACCGAGCCCCAAACTTACTTGCTCTTAAGCGAGGCCTTTGTTAAGTGAACCTTTAAGGACCTTGCTTTCCACTGTTGTTAAGTGAATCACGGCAGGCGATAAGATAGTAACTCAGTTGTTAAGTGAGCCTGGCTTCCTCCACAGACTGGTCCGAAGGTCGCAAAAGGAGAACTGGTGACCTGGGGATGCTGCGACCAACATATGAACACACACACACACACACACACCTGAGTGCCTGAATTTTGATCATGTGGGGGATGCTACCATAGTTGTAACTGTGAAAAACGGCTCTAAGTTGCTTTTTTTTCCCAGTGCCGTTGTAAACTTTGGTCACTAAAAGAACTGTCGTAAATGGAGAACAATCCAGCCGCCTTCTTTCTTCTCATTCTTGAAAGCTTCCTGCGTGGGTGTCTCGCTTGCGATCAGGCTGGCTTGTGGTTTCCCCTGGGTGCCTGCTCAGTCCGCTTTGGCCAGCAGCAGGCGGCTCCTGAGGGACGGTCGGTGGGTAGGGGGCTCTCATCCCCTCTTTTGTCTGGGCAGGGGCTGCACAGGAGCGGCCCAGCTGTTGCTTTTTCCCACGAGCTGAGCCCCCTTTGCAGAAAACAACGCGGAGTAGCCACTGAGTAGCAGAGCAGGGCAGGAGGGGCGTAGCTCCAGGTGGCTGGTGTGTGTGTGTCTGTCTGTCCCCGTCCCCAACTCCCCTGTCCAAAAAAAGGAGGGCATTTTCACTGCGCTGTGAATGACAGCCAGGTTGGCTTTCGCGGGAGATCCCCAAAGTCCCGTCTGTGAATACTGTAACAGAGCCACAGGTGTGCTTGCCACCTCTGCCAGTGTTGGGGGGTCTCATTTGGGGGTGCAGAGCCCAGGGACCAGAGCTCAGTTGCAACCCAGCTGCTTTCTCCTCTCCTGATGGAAGCAGAGACCACCCTCTGACAGTTTGACTTTCTTGGTGGCTACTCCTGCAAAAGTCACACACACACACCCCCTTGTGAGATGCTTGTGCATGCTTTAAAAAAGGCCGGGCTTAGATTGGACGGGGATGGGGGCCACTGTGTCTTTTTGGATTCCACTCCCATCCCTGCTCTGCCCCTGGACCAGTGGGTCTCCAGAGGGGGGCAGGCCAGAGGGAGGCAGTCATCATGGATTGTAGAGTTTGATTTGGTGAGTTACATGAGCCGGCCATGATGGCTTCTTCAACAAATCATGGCTTAGCTTAATATAGGAATTCTTTTGGAGGCTTGGCTTTGCTCCAGTTCCACTCCCCCTGCAGTGATGGGGCATTCTATATTTTTTTAAAAAGCTGATTGGACTACAATAGCATTATTTTAGCAGACTGAAAGAATGTTTTTTTAAGTTTTGGCAAACATAGTTTTGCATTCTGCTGCACTTCAGCTCCAAGTTGATTTGTAACGCCTTGGGGGGATAATGTTGAGACTCTTTTGAGACTCTGGAAAGAATGCAGAGAAGAGCAACAAAGAGGATTAAAAGGCCTGGAGACTAAAACATATGAAGAACAGTCTAGTCTAGTGAAAATAAAGATTTGGGACAACATGATAACAGTGTTCAAATATTTGAGGGGCACCAGAAGGCCAAGATAAGAAACAAGGGATGGAAAGACGCAACCTGGAATTAAGGAGAAACTTCCTCACAGGGAGGACACTTAACCAGTGGAACTGCCTGCCTTCAGAAATCATGGGCCACTGGAGGCTTTAAAAAAGAGACTGGCCAGCCATTTGTCTGGAATGGTATGGGGTTTGACTAGATGACTTTCAAGGTCCCTTCCAACCCTTTTATCCTGTTACTTATCAGGCAGAAGAAGGTTGCTTGGTCTGCATTTAGTGGGACTTGTTAAGATGCTTCAACGTGTGAAGATGCTTCGAGATAAAAGCACTTCCTTATTTCTTGAGAGGACCTGAAAGTAACCAGGTCTGTTTCTTCCGGTTCACAAATGCTTCCAGGCCAAGGCACCTAGGATGAGGAGGAGGAGGAGGAGGAGGAGGAGGTGCCATTCTTCCTCATTGCAGGCAATTCAGCAAATGTGCATTTAATGCCTAACCCAGACAGACAAGCCTGTGCTTTAGCGATTTATGGTTGAGTTTTTGTTTTTTGTTTTGCATCACACTGGTTTCCTTTATTGCACTTTTACAAACAATAAATCTTGATTTCATTGGACGGCTTAAGAGGGCCAGCAACTCTTCCTGTACTTAACGTGGTGCAGCTCGATTGTGGCTAAACATAATGTGTTATAACGCTGTCATAGTTGGTAAACCTATAATCATTCTGTTAATGCCAAACCAATTAACTGTGTGAACCAGGGATATCTAAACCCTGGCTTAATGCGCTGGGCGGACCGGGTCCTATTTAGAGCTGGTTCCATGATTGGCATTCTGCTTAGTGTTTTATAAAAATTTTCCCTTTAAAAAATATGACCTTTATTGTCTAAAAAAAAAGTTTGAGTTGATTCAGGCAGCCCAAGAAACTCTTTTCGGGGGTTAACAAAATACATTTTTTCCCCTGTTGATAGAACATATAGTGCCCAAGCCAACAAAGGAAAATTGAACCTAGCCAGTTAGTTACTCTATGAAGTATACCCTGTAGTAGAATCCTACTTTTACCCCAGGTTTGGTGTTCAGTTAAGTTAGCCCACGGGCAAATTGTGGTCCATTATGATTTTCAAAAATGACCACTTTAAGGTGTTTGGACTTCAACTCCCAGAATTCCTTGGCTGGTATGCTGAATTATGCTTCATTATTCTTGTAGAAATAAAATCTCCTTTGAGTCAAACAGGCTGGTCCGTAGAGCCATGTCCTTCAAACTTAAAAGATTGCTTTAAGATGTTTGGACTTCAATTCCCAGAATTCCCCAAGATAGGAGGTAGGGACCTATTATTGTATGTGGTGGAAATGTATAAAAGCAAAAAAATACTGGTGGAAAATAAAGGTTTGGATAGAAGAGATAGTTAACTAGAAAGTAGAGATGATGATGATGATGATAATAATAATAATAATAGTAATAATAATAATAATAATAATAATAATAATAATAATAATAATAATAATAATACAGTAAAGGAACAATATATGCAATGATACATATAATAACAACTGCAAGATTGATGTATGCCCAAAACTGGAAGAATTAAGATACCCCTACAGAAAGTGAAATAATAAGGAAAATATTAGTCTGTGCAGAGATGGACAGACTAACTTTAGAAATCAAAGATAAGGGTGAGACAGAGTATTATGGAGTCTGGAGTAAAATGTATCAATGGCCAGAGTCAAGGAAAAAGAAAGAAAGGGTTGACGCTTTATAGGAATGAAAGTTAAAAGTTTTGTAAACCAAAAAGAATGGAATATAATGGACAAGTATGAGATGATACGGATGCACGAGTATAAAAGACGGTTGTAAATATGTATATAATTATAGATAAAAATAGATAAATAGAAATAATATGCAGATAAATAGAAATAAAATAAAAACTTTTATGTTTATCTGTATAATATAGCTTGTATGGCCAAAATGATGGTCAAGAAAGTCTCACTGTGTTCAATTGTTCTTAATGTTTATTCAATAAAATTTATTAAAAAAAATTCCCAGAATTCCCCAGCCAGCCATTCTGGGAACTGAAGTCCACATGTCTTAAAACAGCCACGCTTGACAAACATGGGTGCAAGAGGACTCTGTGGTTTTTCTCTTTAAGTGGAAAGACGGTTTCCCAGAATCAAAGAAGAAGCGTGGAACGTGGCATCTGTTCAATTTGGCTAAGATTGTTATCTTTAGTGATTGAAGACACCTAACAGTCTATTCTAGTCTCAAATGATATCTGGCGCCTAGATGCTGGAATTATAGCGATGGTTGTTCCCCCCCCCCCATTCTGCCTCGTGATCACCCAGTTGCCATCCCATAATGCCAGTCCATATGTATGTATGTATGTATGGCATTCAGCTTTATTCGGGTATTTTCCCACGTCATTGTAGTTGTGCTTTTAAAGTTATAGCTACAACTTTAAAAGCACAACTACAATGATGTGGGAAAATACCCGAACAAAGCTGAATGCCATACATGTAAATACCCGCAAAAACTTAAGAAAACAAATGAGAATTGCTAAGCTGGAATTTCCTGGGTGGCTTTCTTTGGCCGTTCTTCTCCCCCACAAACCAACTTGGTTAATCTCTGAATAGCTAAGCAAGGGTAGAGCCAAGGCCACTTAGAATTGGGGGGATGGGGTGGGCAGTGGCAAACCCCAGATGGTCATTTACACCAGGGGTCTCCAACCTTGGCAACTTTAAGCCTGGCAGACTTCAACTCACAGAATTCCCAGAATTCTGCAAATTGAAGTCTGTCAGGCTTAAAGTTACTAAGGTTGAAGACCCCTGTTTTACACAATCATTTGTGAAGCTGAGGAAACTCAAACTTCTACAATGCTTTCCTTGGGGTGTATAGCAAGCCATGCTTGTAGATTAAAAAACAGTTTGATCTCTAGTGGTTTAAGGCACCAGGCTAGAACCTGAGGAACTGTGAGTTCTAGTCCTGCCTTAGGCATGACAGTCAGTTGGGTGACTTTGGGCCAAGCATTTAGGAGGTGGTGTGTTCTAGTATTGTCTTAGACATGAAAGCCGGCTGGGTGATTTTGGGCCAATCACTAGGTGGTGGTGAGTTCTAGTTCTGCTTTAGGCATGAAAGCCAGCTGGGTGACTTTGGACCAGCCTCTCTCTCTCAGCCCAACCCACCTCACAGGGTTGTTGTGGAGAACATTGGAGGAGGAAGGTGTGTTGGATATGTTCAATGCCTTGACTTATTTGTAAAAAGAATAAAGGTGGAATACAAATACATAAATACAGATCTGATGACTTTATAAACTGCTAGATCAGACTCACTCTGGTTCCAATTCTGACTCTTCATTATTTGGAAATCACCTGAAAAGGCCATATTTAAGAAAGTAAATTATGATTCATGTCCTGGAAACTTCATCTGAGTTTACCTTTTGAGTTCCTGCCTGTAAAATGGGTGTAGAGCTCTTAGATGGCAATCAATTGAAGGAAGAAGAAATATTGCATTTTTGAGACCATTTGGATCTGTACAACAAACCTTCTCTTTTGTGGACGATTTTGGCGGAGGGATGTCTGTTAAAACCCAAATGTTCATTGACTTGAAACTTAGGCTATTTGCATCAATTGCCGTGTGAATGGTTTGCATTGCTTTGCATATAATGAAGTGTGCTTGAAAGAAAATTGGCTCCATTAAATCAAAAGTCTGGTAAATTGAATCACTGAAGCCCTGTTATTTTACCAAAGCACCGAAATGCTGTGTATGTAAAGATGACTAACATCCTAACTCTGTCCTTTAACTTTTCCCAACCGGATGTGTTCTCAGAGCATTGGCCATTACCCTCCCCCATTCTTAGTGTTTGGGGAGGGGAAGCCTGTCATCTGGGAGCACGTGGAGTTGGGGCATGGCTGCACTCGATCCTGTCTAGGGCCCTATCCAACAAAATGAAATTTAATGTAGAGAAAAATAAAGTATTACACTTAGGCAAGAAAAACCAAAAGGGAGGTACCACTACCACACTATAAAAAAGATGTTGAGACTCTGGAAAAAGTACAGAGAAGAGCAATTAGGATTATGAGGGGACTGGAGGCTAAAATATATGATGAATGGTTGCAGAAACTGGGCCTGGCTAGTCTAGGGAAGAGAAGGACCAGGGGAGGCAGGAGGGCATCTTCCAACATTTGAGGGGCTGCCACAGAGAGGAGGAGGAAGGGGTCAAGCTGTTTTCCAAAGCACCTGAAGTCCAGACAAGGAACAGTGAGTGGAAACTGAACAAGGAGAGATTCATCCTGGAAATAAGGAGAAATTTTCTGACAGTGAAAGCAAATCAAGTTGCCTTCAGAAGTTGTGGGAGCTTCATCACTGGAAGCTTTCAAGAGGAGGCTGGGCTGCCATTTGTCAGAAATGATGTGAGGTCTCCTGCTTGGACTGGATGACCTACAAGGTCCCTTCCAACTCTGTTTAATCTGTTAAAGATGTCACATGGACTCCCTTGATATCTTTTCCATCCTGTGGCTGAGCTTCACCAGTGCCAGGAAATCATCTCTCTTCTCTTCTTTCAGGGTTGCGATGCATCCAGCCTTCTGAATCCTGCTTGAACGGTGGAAAGTGCGAAACCTATCAGAATGGAACAGGAGCTTGTCTGTGAGTAGTAGCTTGTTTTTAAATAAGCGTGGGGAGTGAAAGCATGCAAAAGTTTTCAACCCTGAGATAGGGTTCTTTTCTTTCTTTCTTTCTTTCTTTTTTTAGCATTACAAACTTGGGACAAAACATGGGCTTTCTAAAAGGTTTGGGGGTTTTTTTTTCTGAAAGGAAGACAACATGGGCCTTTTGAATTTTGTCTCGACTGAAGGAGGGCGTTCTTATTTGGCATGGATCTACTTTTTTCTGGACTTGAAAATACATTGGTGTTTTGTTTTTTGTTTTGCCAATCTCTAGCAAGAATGAAGACACAGGTAGTTTGTGGGGATAGAAGGAAACTCACTTCATGTCTCAGAGAAAAAAAACTGGGCTGTCCTTCAAGGAGTTGGCAAAAGCTTTGATATCTTTCCTTCTTCTGAACAAAGATTAGATATAGAGACTCTGGAAACAGTGCAGAGAAGAGCAACAAACATGATTAGGGGGCTGGAGATGAAGGCCTGTGAAAAACAGTTGCAAGAATTGCAAGGACTAAGGGAGACATGATTTCAGTATTTGAAGGGGCTGCCACAAAGAAGAGTTGGGGATCAATTTATCCTCCAAAGTACCAAAGGTGAGGACAAGAAACAATGGATGGAAACTAGTCAAGGAGAGAAGCAACCTGGAATCAAAGAGACGCTTCCTAACCGTGGGGACGATGAACCAGTGGAA